>CAUYON010098820.1:0-39416 GCA_963573935.1 Arctocebus calabarensis | reverse complement strand
GGGTTAGCAGCCGTCACAGAGAAGTTCCATCGAAGCTCTTCTTGTAATTAGGACAAGACAGAGTTTGCATTATAAGACTAGCTATTTTGTGGAAGTAGTGGGCTAACAAATGCAATCAGTGTAACCTGGTTTCTTGTACCCTCAATGAATCCCCAACAATGAAAAAAAAAATACTATGTAAAAAGATTTTTTAAAAAATCAGTTAGACTTGTGTTGTTTAGCTCTAAGTCTTGGGAAGAAGTGAAGTTTCTTTTTTTTTTTTTATAATTTTATTGAATCATAATTGTGTACATTGGTGCAATCATAGGGCACAATGTGCTTCCTATACAATCAGAAATATTTTGATCGTACTGTTACAGATGGCCTTCATGGCATTTTCTGGATCACTATATAAAGACAGTGATACTCTACCTTTAATAAGTTTCACCAGTACCCTGCTAAGATGCACCGGAGGTGTGATCCCACTAATTGCCCTCCCAATGTGAATGGTTTAAATTGTCCTCTAAAGAGGCATAGATTGGCTGACTGGATACAAAAACTCAGGCCAGATATCTGCTGCATTCAAGAGTCTCACCTTACTTTAAAAGATAAATATAGACTCAAGGGATGGTCAACTATATTCCAGGCAAATGGAAAACAGAAAAAAGCAGGCGTGGCAATCTTATTTGCAGATACAATAGGCTTTAAACCAACCAAAGTAAAGAAGTGAAGTTTTACCCAAGGTTAGATTGCACTGAGAGCAGTAAGCTCACAAAAGAGAGGGAGTCTGGCATCCAGACTGCTGCTGCTCTGCCAATCCCTTTGCTGTTTACCTCCTTGGTTTCACTGCTCTTGGTCAGTTTTAAAAGGACAAAACCATTTTAGGCAGTTGATTCTCTACTGCCAAAATGCACTGTTTACAAAACCTGCTAGAATTTGATATGTTCTATGGCAATTTGGACTGCATTCCAACTTCTACAGAGTTAAGTTCATTTATTTTAAAAATATTATAGAATCAGAATTCTCAAATAAACTCTTTGTGGTATTCTACTTTAGAAATAAAGAAGCAATAATGGAGATGCCCACGTCAGGGCTTCATTGTTTTTGTTTTAGGTGCTGCAATAGTAACTGCTAAGCAATGCCTGAGAGTTACCATGGTTAGCTTAGCCAGTAAGTTCCCAGAAAGATTTAAATGCTGTTGTCATGATCTTGCAACTTCTATATCTGCTTACAATACTATGATTATATTTCTGTAGGGTGAGAATGTTTAAGAAAAATATGATGCCCTAATTCAGTGGTTCTCAACCTTCCTAATGCTGCAGCCCTTTAATACAGTTCCTGTGGGCTGCAATCCACAGGTTGAGAACCGCTGATACAGACTATTTAGCAAGCAAATCTTTTTCTGAAGGATACTTATTTCTTGCCTATACTCACACTACTGTTTTCCAATAGCACCATCTAAATATCATGAAATTATATTTCCTAACCTTATGTTGTCTGCCACTGCGGAGTCTGAGCACTTGATGTGCTTCCCTATGAATCTCTGGAGTCCAGGCTGGGGTAGTTGGGTGTCCGTGTCCCATATAAACTTGTGACTCTGGGTATAAACCTAGTCCGCAGTGTCTACAGGCTTTCCTTCATTTATGCTCTGGGCTACGTGCATTGGTGCTGCCCTATTCGAACCATACAACCTCTTCTGCCTGCTCCTGCTGCTGCTCCTGCCAGGTACCACCACCAAAACTTCCAGGCACGACTGCCACTTACACTGGGAATGGCTGCCTTTGTTGGGGCTGTAGATAACTTGGAACTCAGGAGATGCAGCCTCCCTGGTGTCCTTTGGTAATAAGTCTCAGCATCAGACTCCAGGCAGGGGTCCAGAGAAGGCACACATGCTTTATTCCTCCTTCTGACATATTACTCTGCTAGAGGGGTACCAAACGATTTCCAGGTTGAGGTTGTGTTTTAAAGAAACTTTAGTTTGAGCAGCTCTTTCGGGTCTCTCTAATAATAGTACCGCTATAGGAGTCGGGTCTCCTAATCATAGTACCGCTATAGTGTGAGTTCACGGGAAGACACATTGAAGCTAATTTGAGAGGTACACTCTGTGCTTTCTCGGAAGTGTCTCTAATGACTCACAACAAAGGATTATTTTAAGCTGATTTACGTACCTTCCTTTCATATCATTTGCCTCCGATAGGACTTTTAGTCGCTTATGAAAATAAACATGTGACATTTAACACATATTATGTGAAAGTTAAGAATATCAAAGACAAATCTAACATTCTATTTTTTTCAAGGGTATATAAGCAAATCACTTAAAAGGACCAACAACCAGATCAACATCACAATTTTAATAAGAATCAGATTGACATATTTCTCAGTAGCAGCAATAGATAAAAAAAGAGAATGGTAAAATGTTTTAAAAAAAGTTAACGTTGAGTTTAGAATTTTATATCTGTTCATTCCGATTGTTATTCAGAGGAAAGGAAAGAAAGTCACTTTCTCAGGCATAAAGGACCTCACGACATTTGTTGTACAAAGATCTACATTAAAAACATTTAGAAGAAATAATACTCAAATAATAAGGACACAAATACAGGGTATGGTCCAGGAAACGTGAGACCATCAATTAGAATAAATCCTGGCTATAAACAACTGTCATGGCTAATACCAAAGCATGTTTGCAGGACAGTAGCCTGGGAAGTAGGCAGAGCAAATCATCTGGTAAGATTTACCATTATTTTAAGGAAAAAAAAGGTAGGCAAAAAAAAAAAAAAGATGAAGAGAAAGCAGTGAATATTGAACCCTGAACTGAATATTTTTCAGTGTATTTTATTCTGAAAAAGTTACGGAATTAGATACAAAATACTTTTTTTAAAAAGTATAGTTAACTGACTTACAAAAATGGACAAAACTTCTAAAGTTTTAAAAATAAAGCAAATTTTTATATAAATATAGTTGAAAAGTCATATAATAAATAAACCTTTAAATGGTTCCATTTTGTGAAGGCAAGTTTAAAGTCTTTTGTGAGTTAGAAAGGAAAAAATCCTGACTAGAAATCCATATGTGGCTTAGAACCTAATCATGGAAAAGTGATTTAGGGCGAAGCTTCATGGAGGCAGGTCTGCAGACAGATACCTGTATATCTCAGGGTTTTCTAGGCTACTCACTAAAGATGATTAACTGCCTCCAAATGGTCTGTTAAAGGAGCAAGCATTTAAACCACTTATTCCCCCAGAATCTTGTTTTGTGGTTTTGCTTTTGCTTATTTAGCATAAGAATAACTTTAGTGAAGTAGTTATCAGTTAATCTGGTTAAACCTTAGGCCATAAAGATAGCTTTAGATAATGTTAGTAAAATGCTTATCAGTTAATCTGGTTTATCCATAGGCCTATAAGTACCAGGCAGTAAGAGGCCTGGGGCCAAGGTTTAAGTCATGTGATTAAGTTTTAAGATCTTAAATTAAGATTTAAGTTATTGATTAAATTATGTGCCTATATAAGCCAGAAAAAAATAAGGAAATTTGCTACCCTTCATCATAGAGCTTGTAGCCACTCTTTGTTCCACACTATTTCAATTGCATGTCTATACTCTGCGTTACCGATCACGCATAAGGGACTTCACACAACATATATAGAACATGTAAAAATATTTTAGATGGTAAAGAAGATTAACTTACATAAAATTTTATCTTTTTATGGAAAATTAAATTTATTTTCTAATGGTATTGAAATTCTGAGATTTAACTAATCCATTTGTAATAATGTCAAACTGGTTTAACTTATAGTTTAAATATGCATGTATTTGTTTTGAAAATTTTAACCAGTAGAAACAAATACAGACAACCACCCAATAAACTTTCATACACATTCCAGAGTCATTAATATTTATAGAATTGTAAAGTTGCTATTACAAACACATACTTGCTCCTTCCCAATCAATAACTGAATTTTGTATGTTGACTTTGCAACCTGCAGTCTCATTAAACTCACTTATTAATATTAGTTACTTTTAATAATTTCTACATAAATTATCAAATCATCTGCAAAGAGTTATCAATGTGATAGGACTTGGGGTAGGCAAGTCAAGTGACCAAAATAATACAAGAGTAAACAAAAGTTGTTAGGGGGAAATACAGAAGTTGATCAGCTTAAGATGCCTTCATGAGTCTCCCCTTTTCTGGAATGACTAGTATTTTTTTTTTTTACCTGTATCTCTCTCCTCTGTTCTTCCTCTCTTTCTTTACCTTCAATACTGCCATTCCTATTCCAAGTTTCCACAGTCAGAGACATGTGGTACAGAATATAGGATGGGCTATCAAAGGCATAGTTGGTATCTTTGGAAAGAGAAGGTAGAAGGGTGTGTGTTTAATAAATACTAATCTTGTATAGGATACTGTTTCACCAATAGCCCATGTAATTTATTTAAGATACAATGCCAGGAACAACATGTATCCCTTTGTTCTTTTTTGAAATTGTTGCTTCTTGTAGCAATGACATGCGCTCAATGAGTATTTCCTTCTCTTAATGTTTCTAAAATAAAAATCAAACCTGAAATCATTGCTATAAATCCATTAAGCTGTTAATTGTAGCCCATATTTTACCTGTCAATGAACATAATGAGAGAGCATATTGATCTTTCTGGTAGGTTTAGTCTCACCTTCCTTAAATCATTCCTAAAACTCAAATTTTCACTTTATCTCAGTGGCAACCATCTCTATTTCCAGAAAATTCACTTTGGGCTATCTTGTTCACCATATAAACCACAAATTCGTAAAGTTAAATAAGCATTTATTAAATAGTGTTATGTTCTAAGTACTTTGTCGGGTACTATGGACAAATACATACAAAGAAGTCTTAGTTTTTAATATTTTTTTGGAAGACACACATGTGTAAGACACTAACTAATTCGATCTAGTTAGGTAAATTGTTACTGAGAATAGATGATGTCAGGCACTGTTTGGTGCTGGAGACATGACCACAGTTCATGTGCTTGAGAAGCACAACATCTAGGATGAAGAAAACAGAAATGTGTGCAGCATTATGGGAACACAGGTGGGGCAAGGCTTAGTCTCGGTGGAAGTTGGTTGTAAACCTACTGGAAGGAGGAGGCAACACTTCATCCGGGCTGTGTACTACTAAGGAGGAGGCAACACTTCATCCAGGCCGTGTACTACTCTCAGCTAGACAAGCGAGACAGACACATTCTAAGTAGATTGAACTGCACTCATGAAGCTAAAGAGGCATGAAAATATATTCTGGACTTACGGCACACGGTCTGGGATTGTTTGGTGAAACTGTGATGCAGTGACCTTCCAGAAGTCTATCTAGATGAGAAATTCAGGAGTCTCTTAGGAGACGACTCATTGCAAGGGCAGAACATCAGGTAGGCAAGCTTGTCTTAGGAATAAACCACTCCCCAGTCATTAAAAACTGATACTGTATACAGTTATGGAAAAGGGCTCAAGGTTTCACTTATTTTGGAGACTAGAACCAGACAAGGTAGCCTTGTTTTTAAAAAATGTGTTTTTTCTTTGTTGTTTGTTTGAGGGGTTATTGCTCATTTGTTTTTCCTGACTATAAGATGTTATGGCATACTTCTCCATAAAGGCAGCAGGGACCCATTGCTTCACATAAAGAACTCCTGTCTAAATCTGACATGTGGGTTAGGGATGCTATAACATAACATGGACGAAAAAGTTTGCTGAGATCAGGGTGTGACGTATATGTGTTTCAGGGTAAGGAGGTTTACCCTCTGAGGAGTCCCCAGAAGCTTTGAATACAGAAGGTTTGAGTATATCATATTCATGTTTTAGAAATCTGACTCTAATGACTATTGAAGAAAGGGAGAGAAATATGAATAGAGACCAAATGTAACTTGATTCAAACTAGACTATGATTATTATTCTAAGAGAGAAATACAGCAATGGGAGAGCAGAGAGTAGAAAAATTAATCCCATCAGGGAGATTTTGGGAACATACTCAATAATATAAGTATCAAAATGACTTTGACAAATTAAAAACAAGTAATGGGAGAGAGAAAACAAGCAAAAAAGAAGGTAAGACAGTCATTTATTCAGCAATTATTTATTAAGTGCTACTTGGTTCTGGGCACTGTGATGGCTAAGTATTGAGGATGGAATTTTGGGCAAATTCAGAAGTACTTCTTGCCCTTGAGGAGTTTATGTGTAATGGGGAGTTAGACATTAATCAGACAGTAATGTAAATTACATCTAAAACTGCCTCTGTAACAATCCCTGTGAATGAGAGATGCCCAGCACTAAGGGACTGTTCAAGAAGGAGTTTCACCTGGTAAGGTTAGGGAGCTCAGGGAATTCTTCCATTAGGAAACGGCACTTACGGGGAGACCTGAAGGATTAGCAGGGGTTAATTGGATAAAGAGAATAGGGATGACTTCTTAGAATATCAAGGGCTTACTCTGTGCCAGATATTTTCTAAATGCTTTCCATGTATCAAATCTTTTCATTTTAAGAATAGGTCTGTGACTTAGAGTCTGTTACTATCCCTGTTTTACAGGCATTAAAACTGTGGTTCCCAGAGTTTAGGATTATACAGCTAGTAAACGGTGCACCTGGCATAGGAACCCATACAATCCATTCCAATGCCCCTCTCTGTTCTCATTATACCATCTCCCCAGGTAAGGAAGGGAATCCCGGGCAGAAGAAATGACATGTTCAGATATCTGGAGAAGCATTTCTAGAGTGAGGAACTGAAACAGAGGAGTGTTGTAGAGGCCAACGTGGCAAGAAGTGTGCAATGGGGTCAGGTAGGGAGGGCAGAAAAAGCGTACCCATTCAGGGCTCCGTAGGCCAGTGAATGATTTTTTTCTTCTTTTTCCTCTTTCCCATAAGGAATAGTAAAATATTAAAGCATTTTAAGTAAAGAGGTCATACTTCTACATTTTAATTTTGAAATTACTGCGGGGAGGAATTGGGGGGAGCAGCGTAATACAAATGGAAATTTGGGGACCATTGCATCATGTCAAGCAAGAAATATGGTAGTTTTGGGCGGTGCCCATGGTAGGGCGCTGGCCCCATATACCGAGGGTGGTGGATTCAAACCCAGCCCCGGCCAAGTGCAACCAAAAAAAAAAAAGGTAGTTCAAAGGTGGCCTTTATAAAACATGCGCAGTTGTGGGTGGATGTTACAACTTTATAGCAGGTATAATTTCAAGGACTTTGTGAATGCCACAAACTATTTTTTTCTTTTAATATTAGCTGTAGGAAACTAGTATTTATTGATTGACCAACAAATAATATTTGATTTCCAAAGATGAGTGAAAAAAGAAATCTTATAAGCTCCTTTTTGTATAAAAATGAGATTGATCATGAGAAGTGGCTTGCTTTAAAGGACAAACTTGCTCTGTAACAAAAATCTAATTAAGCTTGAAAGTGCCATGAAATGCAATTGAACATTTCAGGCAAGTAGATTGGAATAAAAGCTTTAGGTGATAAACAGGGTACTAAATGTATTTGAAAGTGAGGTAACATAAAAGAAACTGCCCCACTAGAAGCTATTTTTAATTAGTACTTTACTTTTGGCTCACTTGTAAAGGAGTTAATAAGGTACTTACACCCATATATTTAATTTTGCTTTTATGCCCTTTTCTTGAGACAGCAAATTGTCATGAACTGTAAAACGCACATAGAAAGTTATTTTTGAACTCTTGATTACGTTCCTTGTAAGAACTTTACAGCTCAATCAAAAACTTTAGCTTTTCAGTGAATTAGAGTCACAGACAGGCAAAATGCAAGGCTTTAGATCAATGGTTCTCAACAATGCCACTGTGACCCCCTGGGGAATGCTTTTTGAAATCTGTGGATGTATTTTTGGATTGTCAGGATGGTTGGAGAACTTCACTGCTGTTTGACAGTTGGGACTAAGATGTTAGCTATCCAGCCTTGTTTAGGACAATTTTTAAAACCATATAATTTTACCATATGCTGCTCTATATAACTCCTGAGTATTCAATTGCTCATTCACCGAGGTGAAAAACCCCCTTTACGATTATTTCAGCCTAAAACCTAACTATCAATACAAAATGCTATCAATACAAAATGTTTTTATTTCAGAGCTTTACTGCACTAAGTATTCCAGAAACACAGTTGAAATAAATACTGAAGAAAAAATTTTATTGTCTTATTTTTAATTTTAGCAATATGTTTTCCACTTGGATAAATAATAAATATTTTAGTAACTTTATACTGCAACTCCTCAGTTTTCATTTCTTGTTGTTATATCTCTCTGTAAAATGGTGTTACTGTTAACTAAAAAAAATATGCAGCTCTCAGCTCTCTAATCAACATAGATATTGACATAATCAACATAGATACCTCTAAACATTTTTACCTACACTAAATTCAGATTTTCAATATGCCAACTGAAAATCACTTTTTCAAAATATTACACAGAGGTGACCAACAATCTTGTCATCTTTCTAAAAGATTCCTCTGCTTATGTAATTTAATTTGCCTTGCTAAGCTTCAATTTCAAATGCAGTAATTACAGCATCTCATAGTATTGCTAATACACATGAAAGTGTTTTATAAAGTACTGATGTAAAATAGGTTCTCAGAAAATTTTAGTATTAGAAATATTGGTAGTAGCAGTGTTCACAATTGTCTGAACTTTTTACTTTATTTTGCCTTTTCGAAGAATTTTTTTATTGAGACATATTTGTACACACAGTAGAAACTGTAAATTGACCACCCAAGGGAACTGTAACAAACTGGTCAACATACAGAGGTGGTCAACGTAAGGAACTAGGCCTACCATACTGATATATACGTGTGGTTCATGTTGGTCTATGAAAATTAGGTCAACTTAAGAGGTAGTCAAGGTAGGGAGGTGGTCCACTATGGACGTTCTACTGTATTTCTACTGTATTTTATTTATAAGGTACATGTAATATTTTAGTACATGTATAAAATGCATAATAATCAAGTCAGGGTGCAATATTTAGGATATCATCATCTTGGACAATTATTTATTTATTTGTTGGGAACATGTCCAATCCTCTCTTCTGGCTATTTTCAAATATACATTACAGTGCTGTTAACTATAGTGACCCTACTGTACTATTGAACATTAGAACTTGTTCTTTCTGACTATGTTTTGTAAGCGTTAACCTTCCTCTCTTCATCCCATCCAAACACACACACCCTTTCTAGCCTCAGGAAACTCTCATTCTACCCTCCACCTTTCTGAGATGACCTTCTACATATGAGTGAGAACAAGTAATATTTGTCTTTCTCTACCTGGCTTATTTCACTTAACAAAATGACCTTTGGTTACAACCATGTTGCTGTAAATGACAGGATTTCATTCTTTTAATATGATCAGATAGTATTCTAGTGTGTATATGTCCCATGTTTTCTGCTTTTTTATTTCAAAATATTAAGGTGGCACAAATGGGCTTGGTAACATAGATTACTTTTGTGATGCTTGAGTCGCAGCTAGAGTTGTGTCCATCAGCCAAATAGTGTCCATTGCACCCAATAGGTAGGTTTTTGCCCATCCTCTCTTCCTGCCTCCCCTCTGCTTGGTTTCCACTGAGATTTTACTTCCCTCTGTGCACATGTGTGCTCATCACTCAGTTCTAATTTAATGCCTGTGGTGTTTGTTTTTCCATTCTTGAGATACTTCATTTAGGAGAATGGTATCCACTTCCGTCCAAATTGTTGCAAAAGGCATTAATTTGTGCTTTTTATGGCTGAGTAGTACTAGAGTGTACATATACCACATTTTATTAATTCACTCATGGATTGATTGGCACCTGGGTTGATTCCTACACCTTTATAACTGTGCAATGTGCTGCAATAAACATGTAAGTGTAGGTGTCCTTTTGATAAAATGGTTTCTTTTCTTTTGGGCAGATATCAGTAGAGGGATTGCTGGATTAAAGGATAGGTCCACTTTTAGTTCTTTGAGGAATATCAATACTGTTTCCTATAGAGGTTGGACTAATTTGCAGTTCTACCAACTATATGTAAGCATTCCTATCTCTCTGTAGCCATGCTAGCACCTATTTTTTTTTAAACATATATATGTGTTTATTTGGTTTCCACTTTTTGCCTTCACAAAATTAAAAAGGCTTAAAATTTAATAACAATAACAATGTTTAAGATAAGGACTAGAAACAAAAACCTCGTAAAGAATGAACGAAGATAAATACATTCAGAAAAGAAATCGGACGATTACTGCAATGAAATATTGAGCAATAATAATAATAATAATAATGCGAGAAAAGTAAGATTCACATTGTCAAATAAGAGTATGTCTAACATAGAATGCTTTGCCTCTCAGGTTCAGTGTGGACTCATCAGTAAACTTCCAAAGTCTCAAAAAATAGACAACTAATTATTTTTTTCCAAAGTCTCAAAAAATAGACAACTAATATTTATAAATAAAAATAGAAGATAATTAAAAAAACAAATCATGCCAAATCTTTTACAGAGCACCTATTGCTTTTTAATTTTGTAATAAAGGCATCCTAAGGGATAGGGTGATATCTCGTTGTGGTTTTAATTTGCATTTCTCTGATGATTAGTGATGGTGAACATTTTTTTTTCCATATGTTTATTGGCCATTTGTTGATCTTCTTTTGAAAAGCTTCTGTTCACATCTTTTGCCCATTTTTCAATGGAATGTTTGTTTTCTCTTGCTGAGTTCTTTATAGATTCTGATTGGTAGCTCTGTATCAGATGTATAGCTTACAACTATTTCCTCCCATTCTGCATATTGTGTATTTGCTCTGTCGATTATTTCCTTAGCTGTGCAGAAGCTTTTTTGTTCAATAAAATTCAATTTATTCATTTTTGTTGTTGCTGGGGTCTTCTTCATAAATTCTTTGCCTAGGCCCTTATCTAGAAGGGTTTATCCTACATATTCCTCTAGAATTTTTATGGATTCATGCCTTACATTTAAGTGGTGAGAGATAGGGGTACTGGTCCATTCTTATGCACATAGCTATCCAATTTTTCCAGCACCATTTATTAAGTAGGGCTTCATTTCTCTAGTGTACATTGTTGTCTGCTTTGTCAAAGATCAGTTAGCTGTAGGTAGATGGTTTTACATCTGGGTTCTCCATTTTGGTTTATTAATTTATGTCTCATTTTTGTACCAATACCATGCTGTTTTGGTTTCTATAGTATAGTTTAAAGTCTGGCAATGTGATGTCTCCATGCTTAAGATTGCTTTGGCTGTTCAAGCTCTTTTCTAGTTCCAAAAAAACTGTAGAATTACTTTTTTGTAGATCTGTGAAGTATGATGTCACTATTTTGATGGTGATTGCATTGAATCCATAAATTACACTGGGTAGTGTGGACACTTTAACAATGTTGATTCTGCCAACCCATGAGCATGATATGATTTTCCATTTGTTTGTGTCCTCTGCAATTTCTGCTTGATGATTGGTAAACCTCCAACAGTGGGGTGTTGAAGTTCTGGGAAATACAATGCTACTATTATTTCATTGCCCAGCTCCAGTAAATTTTGCTTCATGTGTCTGGGAGCTCATATATATACATATACACACACATTGAGAATTGTTATGTCTTCTTATTGAATTGTTTCCTTTGTTATTATATAACGACCTTCTTTGTCCTCGTTTACCTCTGTTGGCTTAAAGTCAATTTTTTTCTGATAAGAAAATGGCTACACCTGCTATCTTTTGATACCCATTTTCCTCATACCCAGGACCCACTAATGCTTTCACCCAAGATTTCCCAGGCTCCTTCTCTGCTCAGATCCCATGCAAGGAAGGAGGCATGCACCGCCCTCAGAATAGTACACAACATAGGGCAGCTTCTGTTCAGTCTCCTTCCTCCACACCCTGGAGAGGGTGACGCAAAGGCTACTCCTGGAAAGCTGAGTCCTAAGAAGACTGGGCTTCATGCACCAAAGTGATCAAGGTAGCATCAGCTGCAGAAATCCAGGCTCGGCAGCCACCAGATCTCTGCTGCACCTGCTCTCCACAGACTGTAAGAGGCCCTCTGATGATCCCAGAGATCTGAAATGGAGAAGAGAGACCCCTCCCAGCTTAAGCTGCCAGGAACTTTTATTCCTGTCCTAAAAAGCAGCCCCCCCTCTTTCCGGGTTGCTTTTATTCTGCTGTCTTCACCTCTTCCTAGCAGTATAAATTACATTGGGATCCCCAGCTTAATCTCTGAGATGGTGCCCTGTTTGATTGAGTCAGTAGATGCTGTAATGAGCTAAGCAGATATTCTCCCTGTTGGTAGCTAGTGCTTGCAAGAAAGTGCCAACTGCAGAGATATTCTTTTGCGCCTCTAATAGACTCTAGCACAGTGATTTTCAACTGGTGTGCCAGAGTACAGTGATGTGCTGTGAGAGGATTTTACACGTCTCGTGAAAATTTTAAAGATTGAAAATTATTTTTGAAAGAAGTTTAAAGTACAGTAAGTGTATTTCTTTTTTTAGTCTTTCTTTGATTAACGTAAGTGAAATGCACCATGGAACTTTATCTATATGTTCAAGTGTACTGGGAGATTAAAAAAAAAAAGTTTGAAAAACACTGCTCTAGTCCCTTAGGAAAAAGCCCTTGAATGCCCTATTCAGTGGGAGGAGCCCTGGAGCTTCCAGAGGATCGTTCATTGTCCACCCAGGAGCCAGGACGAGTGGATTACGTTGGGCCAAGCTGGGTGGCTCTACAAGTCTCAGGAGGGCTCCAGGGTCATTTCTCAGACCTCTGGGAAAGACACTGAAAAGGGTCCAAACCAGCTTCTCAAACCTGGAAAATCTACTCATGGGGTATGGGCCATCTGTAATTTACTAACTAGCTATTGGGAGTAAGCTCTGCCCCTCTCTTATTAAGCCTGCTCTAAAAGTCTCCATCTAGTACCTGATTGCCTTTTGGGTACCCAAATGTGCTGTGCTTTTATTCCTGTTCTAAAAAGCAGTGGCACTGTGGGCAGGGAACTTTAGTACCAGGGGACCTGCCCTACTTCAACAGTGTAACTTCCCTATGGGGGGATGGGTGTTCCACCAGATTGCTGTGGCTTGGACCCACACTGTATTCTCCCATCAGGTCTGCCCATGTAGGCTCTCACCTCTCTCTCATGTGGCCCTTAGCCACCCACTTCAATTCTGGCCTGTGTGTCTGACCCACTGGCTTGTGTCTCTGGGGAGCAACAGCAGGCAGGGAACACCCAGCCCAGACATCCCTGGGCCTCTGCAGGTCCTTATGTCTAGTCTTCTTTGGGGCTCCTAAAATTAAAATAATGAAGATAAGGTTGGAAATTATTAGCTAAAAGCTTGAAGTGTCAGTCATTAATATCAGTCTCACACTTACTGAATCCAAGTTCAAATTCACATGCATTTCATTCAGATGTGAAGAAAAATAACAAACTCAGAGATCTTGTATAAAATACTGAGCCTATAGAAAAAGGTGGTTTTTGGAAGGTAGCATGTAATTTTATTTGATAGTGTTTCTCTAAATAAAACTTTTATCCTTATAGTATCTATTTTTCACATTTACAAGGAACAGATATTAATAATATATGAATATAGGGGTAGGTGTGGTGGCTCACATCTGCAATCCCAAAACTTTGGGAGCCATAAGAGAAGGATTGCTTGAGACCACAAGTCCAAGACCAGCTTAGGCAACATAGTAAGACTCTGTTTCTACAAAAAAAAAAAATAATAATAAATAATAAAAACTAAAAATAAATAAATAAATAAAAATTAGCTGGCTGTGGTGGCACATAGTTTTGTTCCCAGAAACTCTGGAGACTGAAGCAAGAGGTTTACTTGAGACCAGGAGGTTGAGCGTGCAGTAAGGTATGAACATAACGTTGCATTCTAGCCTGAGTGATAGAGTGAGACCCTGCTAAAAAAAAAAAAAAAAAAAAAAGAAAGAAAGAAAAAGAAGGAAAAGAAAAAATAGGGAACAGCTTCAACTCATGGATATCTCTAATAATAAAATTTTACTGCTATTATATGTGAACATACAAAGGGAGTTGACATAACACACATGTGCATACATAAAAAAAGAAGTTACTAATTCCCAGTTGCCTCCCAGATGATTCTGTATAGGAAACCCTACTTCTCATAATCTTGTAGAATATTTTTTTTGAAATTTTGTATTTTACAAAATGTAGGTTAAAAAATGGTTTAGAGTTAAATCATTGAAAATGTTAAAAATGGTTTAGCTCTTTCTCAATTTACTTTTATCTTCACAAAGGATAAGATGGAATGATTTTTAAAGGATATTTTCATTTTCCCTGAAGAATTTGGTTCCACAACATTCCCCATGTGCCAAAGTTTCTTTATATTTGCTTACATGAAGACATTCTATTGAAAACCTATTGAATCCTTCTCATAGAATAAAACTTACAAATATTCTGATTCTTCAAGTCAAAATTCTTTCATGGTAATTTTAAAAATTGCTAAGGTGGATAGTAATCAATTATATATTATCTGCTTATTCTTTGAGTGAAGAGATGTAATCAATTTGGCTTATGTTTCCCTTAGAAATAATGTATTTTGACCTAGAAAGTAAATGGTCAACTTTGAATCAGTGAGCCTTTTTCTAAAGGCTATTTAGCATATACACTAAAGACTGATTTAACATATAAAATGTCTAACAAAGAGATAGAAGAATAAGGGGCAGAGAATTTAGCTATCATTAGGGGATGAGGAACACAGAATATATTGAAGTTGTCATTGACAACTGTGGTGATCAAATGCTGGCGGGTACTTCATGACACAGTAATTAGAAAAATCTCTCTCTATATATTTTTATTAATTAATTTATTTTTTGCAAGGTGAATGAATGTATCAATGAATGAATGCAGTCCTCTCCGGGGCAAAGTGAATGAATGCATCAATGAATGGACACAGTCTATTCATGGAATTGAGGCCCAGGACATTCACATGAAACTGACCTAGGCATAGAAAATGGGGGTTCCACATTTAGTCCCAAGTGTAAAGTGAAGGAGACATCAAGGCACAGGTGTCTCCTCGGTAGTTGTCTAGCCTTTTTGGCTATTGGAGCCTCCGGTGGGGGTTGGAGATCCCCCTCCTTGCCAGTCATCAAGCCCACTGAAAAATCTATGTGTTTAATTGGGTCTGGTTTCAGGAAATAATTTCTACATTTCTTATCTTAAAGCATAATTGATTTAAGCAATGCTATTATAAATTGTTGATGGTTTGGTAATGGCTAAGTTTTCCTGAATGGGACTGATTCCTGCTTTTGCTCACTTTTTATCCTTAAATGTGTGAGAGCTGGAAGCCAATGTGGGGATTCTGCTAAGAGTCAGGCTTGTCAAGTTTCAGTCACTTGTTCAGAAACAGGGGATGCAGCCAGAGAGTCATCCATGTGGACCCAGGGGACGTATTCTAGGGGAACATGTGGCAGATCACTGACTGTCACTAGCCCCCACTTTGACGGATGGGCCACACTGGTGCTTTGAATCCCTAGAAAGTAGTGTTGATTGAGAGCCCATGTCTAGAAACCTTTGCAAGATCTTCGTATTTCCCTTTTTCCCATCTGGGTCACTTTAGAAAAAGTCCTCCAGTTACTGGAGGGAAGAGCTGGAGCTTTCCTGTATATCTTTGAGGAGAGTTATGTAGTCTTTTCTCAAGGGGACTCAAACTTTTCTTCAGTTAAGAAGGTTGAATTCCATGAACTAGCTTCATTGTAAAAATTGTCTGAGGATTTTTGGCACTGCACTGTGGACTTTAAAGTCCTGTTTATGGTCTTAGGTTTTTCTGTTGTATAGAGATCAGGTAACATTTTATAATAGAAGCCACCCATTTATTTTCATCTTAAGACAACCATAATTTCTGCTTTCTAGGAAAACTATAATCAGTGAGCCAGTGTCAGATCACGAGGGCTCAAATATTCAGGACGACTACTATGTTATCTCTGCTTCTGTTGTTCATGGTGGAAATTATGTCTACCTTGCTTCTGGTGGTTAAACAGTGCCAGTTGGCCTTAGTCACTTGAGGACTTTATCATCTCTAAAACCTGAGCACATCCCTATAGTGGCATATGAGAGTATCCAACCACATATTAGGAAGGCTATGAGAAACAATGACTGGATACTTTGTGGGAAGTATCCTCATATTCCACTTTCACATGGCCTACACAGACATACTTGCTTTGTAAACAATACTTTCCTGTAAAATCCCCCATAACCAGCATCAGCATGTAAGAGCACTTCTATGACCAAATGTGGGTTTCCCCCCACCACACACACACTAAGCAGTGGATGCCAGCTGGGTGTCTTCTAGTTCATTTCCAACACTGTCTACCAGGAAATGGTGTCGGATCCCTGAGGGTGATGGCTCAGTCCCCGAGATGACTTTCCCCACATAGACACCAGTTGCAAGTCCAAGCCTCTGGACCCACTGACTGATGGCTTCAAGTTGGGGTTCCCATGACCCCTTCCATCTGTGGGTTCAATTAATTAGCTGGAGTGGCTCACAAAGCTCAGGGAAACACTCACATTTACTGGTTTATTATAAAGTATATTACAAAGGATACAGATGAAGAGGTGCATAGGGCAAGGTATGGGAAAAGGGGGGCAGAGCTTCCATGCCCTTCCTGGGCATGCCACCTCCAGGAACCTCCACATGTTCAGCTATCTGGAACCTCTCTGTATGCTGTCCTCTCGGGTTTTTATGTAGGCTTCATTACGTAGGCATGATTGACAGCCATGTGAAAATGTGATTGAACAAAAAGCACATCATCTAAAGCCAGCGAGGGCTTCCTGTTCAGATTCCTGCTGGCCTCTCTGCAGCATTTCTTCCTCCAGCGTGGGGAACAGGGCACTCGGAATGAGGGTCTTTTGATCCACAATTAGATTAGAGTCCTGCCTTTGGCTGGTGAAAGGAGGACAGGAGAAGTTGAGAGAAAGATTCTGTCTCTTGAGGCCTGCAGCACCCCAACATTGTAACAAGGACTATGGGAATCATAGCTGGGGGCCATGGATGAAAACATTATATACAAGGTGGCCTTCATGTTCATGTAATCATGCAAATTGCATACAAACCATGTGACCAACTTGCGTGCGTGTGTGTGTGTGTGTGTGTGTATGTATGTATGTAGGTTTATGAGTTTGAGTTTGAAGGCCTGTAGATCCCACAGATCCCATAGAGCGCCTTGGGGTTCTAAGTGATCACATCGGCTGACAGAGACACTGCAATCTTTTGAAATGCAATCTAAAAGGCTAGCTTCACAGGTACTGTCAAGGCAGATTCGTTCCTACCTGTAACAAATTGGCTTTTAAATATCTATGTATGTCAGATTCATCGCAGCTCTCATTAGGATTTTCGAAGTGCTGAATCAGGGACTTGTTTTAATAAGATACCGTCATAGAAGGATGATATTATTATCGACCAATGTTCAAGCAGTGCTCAGTGAATTAAAACTACTGAGGTAGGTTTGAAGGACTACATCAAGTTGCATGACTCAGACGTGTCTGGCTGGGTGTGACTTTGGGTATGTTGTTGAATCTGAATCTTAAGTATTTTTTCATGTCAGACAAGTAAAGTAATACTACCTGACTACCATTAGGCTATTATCATAAGGACAAATAGTGGAACATTTGTTAGAATGGTAGACACACAGGGCAAAGGATTTGAGAATGGGAAAAAATGTGAACATCTGCAGACAAAAGCTGTTACTGTTTTTCTTATTTTCTGATGCAGGAGGAGAATGAGGTTGATACACGACTGCAGTCGTTTTGCACTGACTTTATTTTATTTTTTACAATATAGCTGCCTGTTGAAGCATATGGGAGTTTGTAATAATACTCTGTCTTCTTTTGTGTATGTATGAATTTTACATGATAATGTTAAAAAGTTAAAAAAGAACACAGATCCCTAATTTAGAATCATTTCTATATTTAGAGCTGTGATAAGGGAGAAGGCTCTTATTACAGAAGAAAAAAAGGGCTTAGAAACAAGTAAGAAAAAAAGGGAAAGAATATGAATGAGGGTGGTAAAATAAGAATGGATCAAAAAGTGAATCATGCTTGATGCTGGAAGGGAATTGAAAAAGGGGGCAAATTGGGTACATATTTTTATAAATCAACAAAGGGTAGAAAATAGTGATTTAAAAAAAGAAGTTAGGGGGCGGCGCCTGTGGCTCAGCGAATAGGGCGCTGAACCCATATACTGAGGGCTGTGGGTTCAAACCCGGCCCCAGCCGAACTGCATCAAAAACTAGCTGGGCGCTGTGCCGGGTGCCTGTAGTCCCAGCTACTTGGGAGGCTGAGGCAAGAGAATCGCTTCAACCCAAGAGCTGTAGGTTTCTGTGAGCTGTGACTCCACAGCACTCCACCGAGTGCGATAGACTGAGACTCTGTCTCCACAAAAAAAAAAAAAAAAAAAAAAAAGAAGAAGTTAGGAAATGGACAACAGACACAATAATTTAGTAGAAACACAGGGAAGAGAATTTCCATCCATGTCCAAGGCTTCTGCTGCCATCTGTGTGTGGATGTGTTCCCAATCTGAGACTGTAACCTCCACTCTTGTCCTCGGTCCCAGACCCTTATGACCAACAACCTACTGTGTCACTATGTCTTCTCAGAGTCCTGCAGCCCTTCTGCACTATTTTCCTTCTTCTACTAATTTTAGCCTTACATTTTTCTTATTTTTCTAGTTCTTTGAGGTGTAATATTAGGTTATTTGAGATCGTTCTTAATTTGATGTAGCTGTTTATTGCTGTAAAACTACTCTCTTAGAACTGTTTTTGCTACTGCACGAGCCTTAACATCTTAAGATTATCTTAAGGTAATAACAACTTAGCTTTCCTCTCACACACACACAAATGTACACTTATATTCCATATACTCTAACATTTTAAAGTTTTGATTTTACAATTTATGCCTTTTTATATTGTGTATTCCTTAATGGATTATGGTAGCTGTTATTATTTTTAATAATCTTGCTTTTTAACCTTTATACTAAAGATGTAGTGATTTATACACTACCCTTATAGTATTAAAGTATCCTGAATTTGATTGTGTACTTAGTTTTAACAGTGTGTTTTGTATGATACTTCCAGGTGTTTTTATGTTTCTCGTTAACATCCTTCTCTTTTAGGTTAAAAATTTAGCATTTTTTGTATGACAGATGTGGTATTGATGAAGTCCCCCCACTTTTGTTTGCCTGGCAAAGTCTTTGCCTCTCCTTATTTTTGACGGACGGCTTTGCCAGCTGTGGTGCCCTTGGTGTTGGTTTTGTTTTCGGTGGATGGCTTTGCCAGCTGTAGGACCCTTGGTGGCAGTATTCTTTTCCTTCACCACTGTTGATTCATCACCCTGCTCTCTCCTGTTCTGTAATGTTTCTGCTTAGAAGTCTGCTGCCAGCTGTATTGGAACTCTGTTTTATGTTATTTACTTCTTTTCTCTAACTGCATTCAGGACCCTCTATTTCTCTTTAATTTTTGACAGCTTAATTATAATTTTTTTTTGGGGGGGACTACTGGCAGTCAGTTGGCCTGGGTAGAGTGCTGTGGCATCATAGCTCACAGCAATCTCAAACTCTTGGGCCCAAGCAATCCTCTTGCCTCAGTCTCCTGAGTAGCTGGGACTACAGGTGCCCTCCACGATGCCCAGCTATTTTTTAGTGATGAGGTCTAGCTCTTGCTTAGGCTGGTCTCAAACTCCTGAGTTCAAGCAATCCATCCACCTCAGCCTCCCAGAGTGCTGAGATTAAGGGACGTGAGCCACCATGCTTGGCCTTTAATTATAATTTTTGGTACTCTTGTTAAGATTGAACTGGATTGGAGACCTTACTGTACCTGGATATTTGTATCATTTTCCAGGTTTAGAAAGAATTCTGCTATATATTTCTTTAAATAAGCTTTTTATTCTTTTATGGTTTCTTCTCCTTCTATAACTGCTATGTTTTAAAAAATTGCTCATTCTATGCCAACAAGTCCTGCAAGCTTTCTTAATTCCTTTTCATTCTTTTTTTCTCTCCTAAGATGATATATTTTCAAGTTTTCTTGCAGATTAAAGTTTGTCTTGTCTTTGAGTTCACAAATTCTTTCTTCTGCCTAATCAGTTTTGCTATTGATGCTATTACAATTTCTAATTTTTTATTGTACTTTTTAGCTATATAATTTGTTTAATTTTTAAAAATTTCAATCTGCTAATTTTAAAAATTTGTGTCATTTATTGGCTAACTCATTATTTTGAATTATTTCCCTATACTTTTTAAAAGTTCCCTGACTTTGCTTAAAAGTTATTTTGGCAACCTGGTGGCCCCCTGCTCCTGGGAGGTCACCATATTGATGCTGAACTTAGTGCAGACACCTGATCAGCATAGCGCACAACAGCTCAGCACTCCTGGGCTTCAGCGATCCTCCTTTCTCAGCCTCCGGAGTACCTGGGACTACAGGCACGGGCCACCAAGGCAAGCTAAGAACTGGCCTAGGTCGGAAACGGAGCAGGTCAAACTCCTGTGCTGATCAGTAGTGGGATTGCACTTGTGAATAGTTACTACACTCCAGCCTGGGCAACATAGAGAAAGCCCGTCTCTAAAAAAGCAAAAAAAAAAAAATTAAAAAACTCCAATAATTTTGAATTCCTTATCAAGTGGTTCATAGAGCTGTCTTTTTTTTTTTTTTTTTTTTTTTTAGGGTCAACCACTGGCACCATATTTTGTTTCTTGGGTGATGTCATGCTTTCCTGATTGTTCTTGATCTTTGTGGCCAGGCATCCATTCTGTGTGTCTGAAGGAGTAGGTGCTGACTTCAGTCATTGCAGACTGGCACTGTGGGGAAGCCCCTCAGTAGTCAGTGCTCCCAGAGATTCTGAGCAGTCTGTCTGGCACAGCCTCAGACCCTGGAGTCACTCCAGCTGGCAAGGTAATGGGGCACGCCAGAGTTTTGAGGCTTCTGAGGCCGGTGTGGTGCTGGAGCCTGTCTGAAACCCAGGCTTACTGTGACTGACGGGGTGCTGTGGGGCCAGATGCTGTTATGCTAGGGAAGCCTGACCCTGGAGGCTGTGCGGTCCCAGGTGGCACCGGATGTGTCAGGAGGGTCTGCCTGCCGGTAGCGGCCTGGAATCTGGGGCCATAGGAGCTCTCCAGGCTGGGTTTTACCATGGTGGGCCTGGTGTTGGGGGACAAGACAATGTCCCATGCTCACTGCCCCCTCTTTTCTTCATTGGATGAGATCTTTCTCCAAGCTCCGCTGCCTGGGGTTGGGAGAGGTGATGTGGGTATCATACAACTGCTCTTCTGTCCTCTTATTCTCACTGTGCTACAGCCGGTTACTGTGCTCTCTCGTGTGGTTTTCTTGCCTCCCGTGAAGCTATTCTTTTGCCTGGATAGCTGCTCTAATTGATGTCTCCATGAAGGCGTGATTGCTGGAGAGAGCTGTTCTGCCATCTTGCATACTGGCCCCCCAACCCATCCCTCAATGTCCACTTTTAAGATAAGAAACTGAAGAATATGGCTCAGCACCTGTGTCTCAATGGGCTAAGGTGCCAGCCACGTACACCTGAGCTGGCGGGTTCGAATCCAGCCTGGGCCCACTGAACAACAATGGTGGCTGCAACCAAAAAATGGCCGGGCGTTGTGGCGGGCGCCTGTAGTCCCAGCTACTTGGGAGGTGGAAGCAAGAGACTTGCTCGAGCCCAGGAATTGGAGGTTGCTGTGAGCTGTGCTGCTACAGCACTCTATCCAGGGTGACAGCTTGAGGCTCTCTCTCAAAAAAAAAAAAAAAGAAACTGAAGAATAGACTGATTGAATAGTTTGCCTGGGTCACATGTGTCAGATCTGCTGGGTGGCTCCAATGTTTGTGCTCTGAATTTTAAATGCTTTTCCGGACATTAATGTTTGTTGTCTAATCCATTTTTAGACCATTTGTACGTAGATTAGTACCTCTGGCTAAACTCCATGTATTTAGAAAGATTATGATTTATCTTTGTGCTAATCACTTACTTGTTTGTGTGGTTTGGGTTTAAATTTGACCCTCAGGTCATTTTAAAGTTAAAGATCAAATTGTAATGGCTCCTTTTGCATAAAGAAATAAGTGGGAAAATTAAGGCATTTCAAATATGGCCATATTTAAACTGTTCTAGAGCAACATGTATGAACCAACAGTTTCTTTATTTTGCAGAGGAATTTATTTGTATAGGTTCTGCCCATTGTCATGCTAGTGACAAACCCAGCTATACAAAAAAACAAAATCACTGCATACGATTGGTAAATGTCAAATGACTTTGCAGTTTCTCCTAGATTCGGGGAAACATCAAATCATGTTTAAGAAAAAATCTTTTATTCCAACTGCAAGGAGTATGTTGCAACTGCAACATCAGTAGAACTGAAGAAATCCTAGAGGGAGCTTCTTGGTTTTATCAAAATTCTTCATTTATCTGAAATTCAGCAGCATATTAGATTCAGGCTAGGATCTGAGTTTATGATTAGAATCAATATCCCTAACATTTTTAAAATCACAATTTCATACATTTTTAAGCTGGTTTATCAATAGTCTCTTGTTCAGTAAGACAACCTCAGTATCAATGCTATGTAGGAACTTATGGGATCAATTACTCTTTGGAGATCAATAAAATCACTTGTTTTATGGTGTGTGCCTTGCAGTAATGTTTAGCTGGGAATAATTTGTTAGTCAGCATTCATGTAGGAGGATAAGTAAACGAGAGAGGAAAAGTTTAGAGTGAAGAGAAAAAAAACTTCCAGGATGAAGGGCTGCAATATAAACTTGACAAGAGGGTCAACCAGAAGAGTCGGGAATACAATGAAATAGATAATTGCCCATAAAATTATGAATATATAAAGGCAAGCATGAAATGGAAAATCTTTGTGATAAGTTTGAGAAATACACAGCCCTATAAATAAAATAGCAATAAAAGAATTAAGAAGGAAAATTAGTGTATTTCAACCCCGGTGAAACATTAGCATCCCTTGAGGAACTGTAAAAAAAATGCCAGTCAATCTGAGGTGAGAGCTGAGCACGGTCTTTGAGAGCTCCCAGGAGATTCAGTGTTCATGTTGAGTTAAAAACTCTAAATTAAATGAGCTTTGAAGCATATTTATAGGTCTCTCCCTTTTGAAAGATTAAAGATGTGAGCTATAAACAGATATTTCTATCAATTTTATCTTCATAACATTTCAAAATCTTTGTTTTTTGTGGAAGTCCTGAAGATGAAATCTGACTTATTAGAACAAGAACAGCCTCCGATGGCTTATACTTGGCAACTATTTCACAAGCTTTTATATTTTTTATTGGGGCAATATATATCCTTTAAAATTTGGGATGACCCTTTTCTTACTATTGTAAAAAAATTAAAGAAAAATATAATTTTAATTTTAGAAAGAACTTTTAAAAGACCATAGATCCACTTCTAGCTCAGCACCTGAAGCTCAGCAGCTAGGGCTCCAGCCACAGACTCTGGAGCTGATGGGTTCGAATCCAGCCCAGGCCCGCCAAACAACAATGACAACTACAACCAAAAAGCAGCCAGGCATTGCGGTGGAAGCCTGTAGTCACAGTTATGTGGGAGGCTGAGGCAAGAGAATCCACTTAAGCCCAAGAGTTTGAGGTTGCTGTGAGCTGTGATGCCACAGCACTCCACCAAGGCAGACATAGACTGTGTCTGAAAAAAAAAATTTCTTTAAGTTGGTTTAAAATAGCAGCTGCACTGATTTCCATTCTTCAATCTAAAGAAATTAACAGAAGCCCCCACTAATACTTATATGATATGAAACATCTATTTTGTGTAGACATAAAAGATATAGAAAAATGTAGAATGTACATGACATTATACATTTGCCAAAACTCATAGAATAAACAAATCAAGAGTGAACCCTGACATAAGCTATGGATGTTGGGTGATAATAATGTTCCCATGTTAGTTCATGGACGGAAACAAACACTGTGCTCCACGGTGGTGTGTGTGGGCCGCTGACAGTGGGAGGCTATACATCTACGGGGACTCTCTGTACCTTATGCTCAGTTTTAAATCTGCTCTAAAAATAGTTTATTAGTAAAAAATAATTTTCTTTGTTCTTTCCTTAGGAAATGAAAAAGTAGTTTTTAAATGAACTTATAGACAATTATGACAATAATGGTCAAAAATTACTAATTTCCTATGATTGAGGTGACAAATTACCTATGAACTTGGCAATTTAAAATGACATAAATTTATTTTCTCATAGTTATGGAGGTCAGAAGTCCAAAATCAGTATCACTAGCTACAATCAAGATGCGGACAGGGCGGTGGCCTTTGAAGTCTCTAGGTAAAGATCATTCCTTGCCTCTTGCAGTTCCTGGCTGTGAGCATTCCTTGAGCTGTGGCAACATCACTCCATTCTTGGCTCTATCACCTTGCCTTTGTGTGTGTGTGTGTAAATCTCCCTGTTTCTCTCTTATGAGGGTACATGTGATTGATTATAAGGCCCACATAGATAATCCAAGTTAATCTCGAGGTCCGTAACCGTATCTCCAGCCTCTCCTACCTTTTTTGCCATATAAAGTGAATGATGTTCACACTTCCCTACGTTGAGCACCTCCTTAAATTGACCTAATTATTATAGTCCAAACATGCTCCACATGTGCCTATCGGCACAGTAAGGTTAGTTCCTTATGTTGACCACCTCTGTATGTTGACCAGTTTGTTACAGTCCCTTGTGTGGTCAACTTGTAGAAGTTCTACTGTATTTGGGAGACAAGGGCACATTTTTAGCCTGCTGCCGATATCAGGTGAAAAAAAAATGGCTTTGAAAGTTTACTGTAAAATGTTTCTTTTGTTAGAAGACTGCGTGGCCTCTTTCCATCCTAAGCATCAGTGGGCAGCCCTGGGAACTGTCCTCTCCTCATCCACTTCTGAGCATGTTTCATTCATGGATGGAACTCTGGGTGTGTCCTCTCTGCATCTGTGACAATAGCTTTTGAGTGAAGAATTATACTTCATAAACCCTCTACTCTGTTTCCTAGGCACATGGGAATTATGGAATAAATATTTGTTGCATTAATTAAATAACAACCTTACTGTTTTCAACCTGCCCCATTGCATGGGAAAGGCAGATTTGATGAGGTGCTCACATGTGTACGATAACCAAGGTAATAGGGAAGATCTTCGCTTTGTAGGAAACAAATATTTCCTTGCAGAATAACTGCAGATAATAATTAATGCTGACAACACTGTTCAGCAGCGAGTCTTGGACTCCTGGCCTATGTGGGAGGTGCTGCTTAGAAGTCTTGTCAGCCTGCTGCTTTGTAACCAGCAAAATAAGTTTGACATTCAACTGAAGTCATGCAAGAACTACATAAACAAAAGTGGTGGCCATTGAACTTCTTTAAGTCACTCAAGCATGGTCTGAGAATGTGTGAACCTGAAGGAATTGTGCGACTTTAAAAAGGCTTAGGAAAACATTTTTTTCAGCATCAGTGATAGTCTGACCCTTGGTTTCAGAAGATACTATTTCCAGCACGTCAGAGGCATGTGGGTGGACTGAGTCATTCTCATTCCCTCCCAGTGTCCTCCCTGTCCCCATCCTCCCCCATCATCTATGAACAATTGGCGACTTTCTGTCCTAGAGAACGCAGTACCTTGCTGAGAGTGTGTGTCTGAAGAAAAACTCAAAAAGCCAATCACAAATTTGTAGCAAGTCCGGATTCCTTAATTCATTTTAAGTTTTTCCTTGGTAATTCAGCTTCCTCCTTCTACTATAACCCAAGATGGAATGTGGGCAAGAACGTTTTGCTATTGCGAAACTGATCATGCTGGGCTGTTTTTAGGCTGAAATGCTGCTGTGGGGTGAGAAGATGAAGAATGACGCCCAGAACCAACGGGGCCGGATGCTCCTCCCCTGGGGGCACTGATGGTTTTCTTTTTGCATTCTCTGAGTGGGACGTCATTCTGAAAGAGAGAACCTGAAAGTCTTTTGCATCTGTGAATAACAGAGTTGACCTATAAAGCTCCAGGCTCTCAAAAATATTTGTAGGTGATTCTCTATACCCCAGGTGATTCTCTATACCAATAAAGCTGTGGTCAGGGACAGTGCTTTGCTGTCACTGGCACTGTTTGCTGCCTTCTCCATGTCTGTAAGTTATGTTCCTTGGGTAGCCCTGGGGTCAATTAATTAGATATTAATAGCAAAACATATGTGCTGCTCTCCCCTGCAGCCGCTTGGCTTTGAACAGGCTGCTGAGGGCCGTGGGAGAGGCGCCTGGTATGGAGGAAGGCTTTGGAAGGATGTGAGGGGCGAAGCACATATGCTTCCACCCTTGGGTTTGACTTCTTGTTCTCAACTCCTGCTGCTCTGCTTTGCCAGATGAAGACCTCCTCCTGACCCTGCCTCTCATCATTTATGTCCTTGAAACTCTCCCAGAAATAACTCATTGAATCAGAGATGATGCAGCTTCTTGGAGGCCTGTCTCATAGAACCTCCTTGAAGATAAATATTTAGGGGAAATAAAGAAAAAAGCCATGAAGCCCTTATTTTGAGGGATTGAAAACACACCTCAGTGGTGGTCAAAGTACCCTCCATTCCTGTGTTTTGCATACTTGCATTTCGAGCCTAATCCCTTGAATACAGCTTCCTTGTCTGAATTTTGAGGTGGAAGCCTAACATGCCACTTGTTTTACTTGTTCTTTTGGCAATCTCACTCTGTTTATGTAAAACCTTATTAGTAGTCAGACAGCTCACTGTGCACTGCCTACACTTTACCTTGCCTCTTCCACAGATGACAAAGCTTCAGGATGACAGCCTGTTTGGCAGACCTGCCTCGTCAAAACGTTTGTCTGAGTGCATGATGTCAGCTGCTCATGGAGACTGGGACTGCCCACTTTTGTCACAGAAATACGTTTTCTGGTAGTATCTTTGCTGCGAATGAAGCTCTCTCCAATTCGGTCTGGGTGGTGTAGGGGTGAAAACACTGGGAGCACGTGGGCTGAGCCCATTTCTGTACCACCTTCATGAGTCCCTTGGGCAAGGTGGTTCTGAGCTTAGTCTTCCGGTCTATCATATGCTGGGTTGGACCAGATGATGTCACAGGTCCCTTCCAGCTTGACTACCTCTGGATCAAAGAGCTTTCTGAGCTACTTAGTACATTCTCAGTAGCTATTAATATTGTTATATGGGTGGTTCTGGGAAAGATCTAGCACCATCCTTATTCTTAAAGACTTGATCAGTTCAAAAAGTGCTGATGAACTACATGGGTATTGCTATAATCTTCCTACATTTATATAGGGATGGATAGTTTTGTAAGTGTCTTTGCATTTATTATCTCAAATAGCTTGCTTAGGGCACTTTATATGTATAAGAGAAGGCTCAGGCTAAGAATACCAATATATTCTTGTTAACCAGCAGCTCTTGTGGAAATGATAGAATGAGAACTCATTCAGCCTTGAGGGAGGGTATTCTTCTGTTTCTGAGGGATTAGCCCTCATGGTCCAAACACTTTCCAAATACTTTCCCATCTCCACTAGGAGTCTAATTTCAACATGAGTTTTGGGGACAGACATCCAAGCCATAGCACTAGTAAATGGTTGAGCTGGGATTAGAACCCATTTTTTTCTCACTTGAAATCTGATACTCTTTCCACTTTGCTTTATAAAACAGCACTGAACTTTCACAAACTAGAATACAGTAATATCATCCAAATGGTGTGTGCTAAGCTCTAATTATGTCTTCTGTAAAGGAGGTAGTAAGTGACTAGGGAGTGTCACATTTTACTATTTCTTTAAAGATATTAGAAAAGTCAATACTATTGCCATGGTGAGCATTCCTGTAAGTTACATTAATTCTTAAAGTATAGTTACAGTATTTATTTTGCTTTTGTGAATTAAACTTTATAGTGTTGATTTTTTTTCTTCCCATTCTAAGTTGTTTTTTCCTTCACTACTGAGCTCCATCTGCATAACATTTTCTTCTTTTGTTGCTTGAAATAAATGATTAGTAATCTTGATAGGGAATGCTAATATCTGGAAAAGGCACAAATTATCTTTTCTCCCACTATTTAGAGGTCATCCCATAAGAAATCTTGTAGCTGTCTTCTTTGTACCAGGAAGTAAACCCTAGGAAAGACAGGTAATCATTCTGGCTAGATTATCATTTAACTTCCATCAAAGACCAACTGGCAGGCTGTCTCTTAAATCGGCATGATTAAGATTACAAACTACTAGAGGGCAGGAATGAATGAATCATGTATAGTTTTATAATGTTTTTCTTATTAGAATGGACTCTTCTTCTAATATTATTTTCTATTCTTTAATTGTTTTGTAAATTTTAATTAAATTCAATTTCATCAAATGCAGGACAGTAGCATTTGAGTTCTATAGACATGTTTAATGTATCAGAGATGGGAAAGAAGAGAAAGGACAATAGAGACCCCAATTAATTTCTTCCCTGTGAACTCTGTATGAACATTTTACAGTTAGGAGAGCAAATTGCACTCAAAATTCCATTGTTCAGGAAAGAGCCTTTGTTTAAAGAACCAATGTAAATTCCGAGACTTCAGCTTATTGAATGTACTTCAATGGCTTGTGGCCAAAAATTTAATGAGGACTGAAACAGCTGATATCTCCCACCATTCAACTCTGTGCCAGTGGGACTCCACTTGATGAGAGAAAGAGTTGTCTTAAAGTTCAAGACAGAGTTAATGTATTCCGTGTATTTGCAACTTTCATCAGAATGAAGTCACCTTGATAACAATGACTTGTAGCACGATTTTGTCCTCATTTGCCATTTTTAGCTGAAATTCTGAGTGAAAATAAGGGAAAATATATCACTCTGTCCTTCTCTTTCTCTTTTTTACCTTACAGAGTTGGGAAGCCCTTTCAAATTTCAGAGTAACTAGAGTGAGAGCCAAGGAGAAAGTATCTTTTCAGTAGTGTGCAAGATTATTTTTGAGTGATTAGCCTTGTGTGAATTATAGAAGGATAAACTTAGAATTCTTACTCCCAAAGGGCCAAATCAAGAAGAAAGGTAAAAATGAGAGGGCAAATTTCATGCATTTCTCAGAGTTCTCTTTCTCTCTGTCCTTCAAAGCAATAGGCAGCTTTCAATTTTTTTTCAGTATCTTTATCATTTCTTGAATTCTCAGAAGATAATGTAACCCTATGGCATGCGTAGGGTCTCTGAAAGACAAAGGTGTGAATCCCAGAGCCTTCCATGTGGAATATGGAGCTATGTTGCTACAGAGAAATTAGGTTATCATTAGCCATTGTGTATGTGCATGTTTGTTTGTGTGCATGTATGTGTACATATTTTCCTTCTGGGATCTTGTTAAGTATCTTGGACATGATAAATTCCATTATTTTCCTGAGGATCAAAAATGAGGATAAATATTAGCAATCAGCATTAAGTTTACATTTTCTTTTCTTTTACATAAAGACAAGTAGCAAGCTGCCTTTCTTGCTCTGTGTCTTAAAACAGGGTAAAACATGGGACTTTAGATCAGAATAGAAAATAAACCCTTGACTAGAATGTTATTTGGAATCTTCTACCTTTTTGCCTAGAGATATATTTTTCATGCTGAGGATTTAACACTAACTCTAGGCAAATTAATACCAGCTTTTAATCCGAGTCAAAACTCAAGAGATGATGGCTCTATTATTTACCTGTCGAATACCTGAACTGTAGGCCTTGGTGCTTTAGTGAACTACATAGTTCAGTGGAAATAGACTTTTACTGTATATCATCAGGCAGGTGAGTTTAATGTGAAACTCATTTCCATAATGAGGGCTTTTGAGAGTGTCACTGTAATTATGGTTACTTAAAAAAAGTTCCTTCCTAATTATCATCTGAGGGTGTGCTCTCGGTGGATTAATGATAGCATTACCCACTGCTGAGCTAGATTCAGGATTAAACAGACACATCTGCAACCGTGACATCTCCCCAGGGCACTTTACGGGAATATTTTAGGTCAGGCCTCTATTGAATTGCCTTTAAAAGCTATGTTTGCTTCCATTAGCTAGGAAGTTTTACCAGAAGTGGACTTAATGCCTGAATTATGGGAAAAGTCTTTCAAATTTCCACTTTATTTTTCAAGTAGAAATGGAATTCCTATGTGTGACATGAGGTAAATGCTAAATATTAACTTCACTTGGATCTAATTTTATTTTTAAGCCTTTCTTCTTTACCATGCTAGAGTGGGATGGAGAATGGTTTTGTAAAATTTTGAATTTTCATTGTAGAAGATAAGAATTTCTTAGAGGAAGTGGGCATTTTTTTCTTTAAATGATACACTGAGGCCATCAGACAATAGGTTAATTAGTTTTGTGCCCATAAGTATTGTAGGTCAAGTTGATTAGAAAGGAACGTTTTCTGTGAGGGGTAGTTCTGAACTGAACGGGATCCTTACAATAATTCTGTTAATAAGCAAATCTCTTTCTGTCAGGCAATAAAAGTCTACAAAAATAAATGATCATGCTCTTTCCACAAAAGCAAATTCAGATTGGAAAGAGCTAAACTTGATAAAGAAGTGGGTCAATTTTCTTGAGAATTTCTACTTATAAAACCTACTTTTTCCAGTAAGAATTTATTTTCATATGACTGGCTGTATAATGTCTTGTTGAGGTGTTCTAGTTTGTGGCAAACTAATAAGCTAGTGGAGTCCTTGTGGGATTTTATATGCTCGTAAAGTCCTCCGGGGGTTTCCAGCCCAGCTCACAGGGAACTTAGTAAATCTCCACTCCTTCCAACAAGAAGTAAAAAGATGAACAAACTGAAAAATCAACAACTCTTCTTAGATTCTTCAGAGAAGTGAGGTGAGGGCAGTCTGCTGCTCCTCCAATCGGAGAGAAAGGGAAGCAAACAGCAAGAATTGTGACTCACCACGGCAGAAACGCACAGCTGAAACTTCTGGAATCCATGCCAGGACTGGAAAATCTGAACTATAAATGAATTTCTGGAGTTTCAGTGTAAACACATGAATCAAAACTCTAGGGGGGCCGAAGTGATGGGGGACCCCAACTTTTGTGAGTTTTTTTCCTAACTAGACCCTCATAGTGAACAGCCGTAGTGTGTCCAGCAGAGGGAAGGGAAAAGAGACAGCAGAGCAGTCTGCCCTTTCCAGGGGTCTGCCCTCAGGGGAGACTGCTCTATCAGCGTCTGACCTGCTGGGGGGTTCTTAGAATCTAATCCCCCTGGGAGAAGGGAAATGTCCAATTCCAGCCCCCCTACAGCCACCCTGTCCAACCTAATGGGAGAAAAATACTGAGAAACACTGACGCAGTTCACGGTACAGGGGCACGAGCTTTCCCCCTCTCCACACCGCTAAGCACCCATTTGCTGCCATCACTTTCCCCCAGTACGTCATGTTTAGATTTGGACAAAAAATTAGAAGGCTTACAAAAGGCAAAAACAGTTTGAGGAGGCTAAAGCATTCGAACCAGTATCAGATATGGCAGGGGTGTTGGGATTATCAGACTGGGAATTTAAAACAACTATGATTAATACGCTAAGGGCTAATGGAAAAATTAGATAACATGCAGGAATAAGGGGCCATGTAAAAAGAGATGGAAATTGTTAGAAAGTGTAAGAAACAAATGCTGGGATCAAAAACACTGTAATAGTAGTAAAGAATGTCTTTTTAATAGACGTATTGGTAGATCAGATGTGGCTGAGGAAAGAATGTCTGAGAACGATATGACAATAAAAAATTCCAAAGTGAAAAGCAAAGAAAATAACTGAATCCTCCCCCATCCCCAAATCTAAATCAAAAAATAGAACAAGACATTCAAGAACTATGGCACAACTACTAACGGTCTAAACATATATAAAATAGGAACAGCGATAAAGAATGAGGGAAAAGAAAAAAAGAAATTTCTAAACAATAATGACTGAAAGTTCCTCCAAATTGATGTCAGACACCCAACCACAGATCCAGATAGCACAAACCACCACGCAGGATAAATACCAAAACTCTACACTTAGGCATAAAAGATTCAAATTTCAGAAAATGAAAGAAGAAGAAAAATATCTGTTTTTGTTGTTGTTCTATCATAAAACAGCTTCTGAAAGAAAAATATCTTAAAAGAAGTCAGAGGACAGAAGAGCCTATGGAGAAGCAAAGATGAAATTGCACTTGAGTTCTCAGAAAATACACAAGCAAGAAGGGAGTTTAGTGAAACATTTAAAGGGCTGAGGAAAAAAGCAACCCATCAACTAGAAATAAAAGGAGAAACAATTTATCAACCAAAATATTGAGGGAACTGGTTGCCAGTAGACCTGCCTTCCAAGACACATTTTAAAAAGTTCTTTAATGAGAAAGAAAATGATACAGGTTACAAATTTGAAACAACGCCAAAAAAAGGGTGAGTATTGGAGAATAAGTAATTGAGAAGGTGTCTCAGCTATTTGGGACCAAAGAATCTAATTTGTGTCTTGGAATTCCTCTTCTTGTGCCTCTGAGATGGTCCCTGACCGTAGTCCTTCCTCTTTGGGCTGTTCCGGGGCCAGGTGCCTGGTCACTGTGCTTAGGGCTCCCACCTCCACATGTCCATATACCTCGTCCTCTCCAGCGTATCCTTAGCAGACACCAGCTTCACCCCTACCACAATCCCAAAGATGGTTGTGGGCATCTAAAATCACAGCAGTCATTTGCTATTTGAACTTCCTGACTTGGATGTCTCTTTAAATTCTTTTTGGCCATTTGGACAATCCACTTCTGACTGTGATGGCCTGACTGCTTTGTGGGTATCTGTCACGTCTCTACCACCCTGTGATCAGGACTCCACACCTCCTTTGTGGCCTCCCGGTTCTGGTGCCTTTTTTCATCAGTCTTTCGAAATCACAGTTGTGCTATCTGATGGGGGACAAATGTAGAGATTCCTCCTTTCTTCTGAGCCCCTTCTTAGCTCCTCAATCTTTCCTTTTCTGACTACTCCCCCAACAACATATTCATGTATGTATTTTATTGATTCCATCCCTGGCCGTGTTGAACTTCCAGGAATCTCTTATACTCAGGCTGTGTTCTCTACACTGAGAATGCTACAACTGCTGGGAAGTAGAAAGGCTTTGTCACCTGTGGCTCTCACCTGTCAGTTGTTTGTTTATTTACGGAACAGGTCTTGAGTCATACCTTAGTTGGCCTGGCTCATCTTCCCCAGGAAAGGGTATGTTGACCTCTATGGCACAAACTACAGTCACCCTCATGCTGAACTCCTTCATCAAGGAACAGTGCTATTAAGAGTGTTCTGTGGTGGCTCCTTAGCAGGGAAGCCTAATATTAATACCTGTGCCATTCTTTCTGGACTGTGGGTTGGAAAAGAGCAGAATCAAGTATCTGGGATCAGAAAATCTGCCTGTTTAGTTATAAAATTTTTGCAGCTCTTATCACTTTCAATTCTCTTTATGTTTCTTATTTAAATATTATTTCTTTTACTATCTTTAATGAGATCAAGGGACTATTCTGAGATGCTCCCTACATTATAATTGCTGTCTGATTGAATGCTATTATAGCTACAGTACCTTCTTTATTTCTTATTTCTGACCTTCGTATTTTGGAGAAATGCACAACACTCTCTCTCTTTTTTTTTTTTAAAGAAAAAATTTTAGGGGTAGTTTCAGGTTAACAGCAACATTGAGAAGGTACACCATTTCTCACATACCCCATAAGTGCACCCATGCATAGCCTCCCTGGTTTTCATCACCTTCCACCAGAGTGGTACATTTGTTACAACTGGTGAATCTGCATTGACACATCATAATCACCCAGAGTCCATGTAGTTCAGCTGAGGGTTCACTCTGGGTATTGTACATTCTGTGGGCCTGCACAAGTGTATAATGACATGTTTCTGTCATGATAGTATCATACTGTATTTTCACTTCCCTACCTCTGCTTTGCATATTCACTCCTTACCTATCACTCTTATCCTCCACTCCTGGTAACTTTGGATCTTTTGCTGTCTCTAATGTTGTATAGTTGGAATCATACTGTACATCGTATGTATTGTGGCTGCATATGGTAATTGACCAGCTGATAGCTTAACAATCTGTTACTAGGGGAATGAGATAAAGTAGGACAGATTTTGAAAGGAAGAAATTATTTATAGAACCAATCCCTGGGAAAATGCATATTGGTCCATAGCAATTCAAACTTGGATCAGATTGGGGTGTGTATGTTATATGGTTTCTGGGCAGTTGTGGTACCCATCATTGGGACAGGAACAGTGTGCAGGTTCCATACATTGCCGCAGAATTGGGTGAGATCATGGCTAGTAGCTGAGAGTCTAGAAATTGCTTCTGATTGCAGAGATGCAATAGATGAAGCTTAAGCAGATTTTAAATATCTTCTATTCCTTTTATTTCCACATTACTAAAACTGATGAAATGATGCAGATTTGGGGGCTCAAATGTACATTTAGACAATTTTTCATCATTAGTTTAGATAACTGCCAAGGCTGACATGGTAGCTGAAGGCGTAATTGGCCCTGGAGTGATTGACTTATGCAGGTAAAGCAATAATATTAGCTGACAGTTTTTATGCCCTTATTTATCAGTTAGCATATATGTTTGAAATATCATAATAATACTGAAAAATGTTTTATGGCTTCATCAGAGGTTTTGAAGATAGAGTTCTTCCTGTTTTCAGGAAAGAGAGAGCTAGATTTGTGATTGCTAATGATTGGCTCTACAGGTGTATTGGACCATTAGCTGAATAAGAAAATAATAGAATAAGAGAAGAATAATATTAGAGGAGAAATATAAGGGGAAACAGGGTTTAGGGAGAAGATAGAAAGAGGAAATAAAAGATATATTCTGGGCAAACAAGGTGGGACAAAAAGAATTTTCACCTCTGAGAAAGATAAAAAGGAGATTGCCAGAGTACTGGTAGCCTAAGAGCTGATCTCCCAAAATTTGCCTGAAATGTGTTTTAAGATTGGGTCCCTTAGAAGCAAAGCCTGAGAAGAGGATTGTTATACAAATTTTTTTTTTTTGAGACAGAGCCTCAAGCTGTCACCCTAGATAGAGTGCCGTAGCATCACAGCTCACAGCAACCTCCAACTCCGGGGCTCAAGTGAGTCTCCTGCCTCTGCCTCCCAAGCAGCTGGGACGACAGGCGCCCACCACAATGCCCGGCCATTTTTTGGTTGCAGCCATCATTGTTGTTTGGCGGGCCCAGGCTGGATTCGAACCCGCCAGCTCAGGTGTACGTTGGCTGGCGCCTTAGTCCGTTGAGCCACAGGCACCGAGCCTGTTATATAAATTTTTAGTAAAGGAGTGCTTTTAGGTGAAACATTAAGGAAGTGAGGAAAGAATATAGTAGGACAAGCTAAGTTGAGGTGAAATGTGGTCTTTCCCTACTGGAATAAACCTTAAAGTTCTAGAATGTTTGTTGCAGCTCAATTCACAGTTGCCAAAATATGGAAGCAACCCAAGTGCCTATCAACCCGCAAAAGGGCTAACAAACTGTAGTTTATGTATATCATGGAGTACTGTTCAGCCTTAGGAAAAGATGGAGACTTTGTATCTTTTGTATTTACCTGGATGGAGTTGAAACACATTCTTGTTAGTGAAGTATCATAAGAATGGAAAAACAAGGATCAGACTATTATGAAACCAATATATAAATGACTACATGCTCACACAAAAGACAAACAGAAGTATATTCTAGTGAGGGGGAAGGAAGAGGAGGGAGAGGGGAAAGAGGAAGAGGAAGGGCACTTGGCAGGTTCTCACCTAATGTGCACAATGGGAGGGTGTTTAGCACACCCCCTGGATGAAGTGCTCAACTATGACTTGAACTTTACCGTAGAAATGAAAACAATGTAACCAAAACATTTCTACTCTCATTTGAATCTGGAAAAAACAAACAAACCAAAAAAAACAACGTAAGAGTTTATGTGGCCAGAAGCAGGTAGGTTGACCCATGACGGCCCTGCATCAACCACTGGCCGTCAGCTGGAAGGGCTGGTGTGTGACTTCTCAGGCATCTCTGGGAGAGGCAGGGTTTAGAAGTGAGCCTTTAGCATTCAGTATCCACAGCCCAGGCCTGATCACAGCAAGGGGATCTTGTTGGGGCACCAATAGTATCTGTTACAAGAAGGAGAGAGCCTGCTACTTGGGAAGAATCAAGTGGTGGACCTGGAAAGAGTCATGAGAGACAGCAGACAGTGCTCGGGACCATATGGAAACTGGGTCTTCACTTTGCAGACCACCCAGCTTTTTTTTGGATACCTCCCATTATCTGTACCTAGTGACTTTTCCAACTGTGGCTTTCAAGCTCTCTGGTAAGAACATTACTGAACTGCATCTAGAACTTTGCCTGTTGGAGGACCAGCAGGGATAATGTCAATCTATTTCATAAGAATATGTTGACTCTACATCACCTTGCCCACAGCGGATACCCCTCTACTTGATGTCTAAAAAGCAGGGGACAAGGTGCTGAGTTAAAGCATCTAGACCAAATTGACATTGGAGAGTGATGAACATCTTCCTTATAGTTATTAATAGCTGGCCATGTCGCTCACGTGCCTGGAAATACAAAGTCGCTGGTCAATGAACATGGCTTGTGGCTATCTGTGAGGGGCCTCTTTTATAACATTTAATTTAAATCCTAGAACCCACCCTTTGGGACTTCTTGCTTAGAATTTCAAAGACTTAAAACTAGGTTGAACTAGCTTCAGGCTGCTGAGAGCAGGCCTCTATTGCTACCTCAAAAAAGGTGCAATAAAGGTAACTATGTACCTTCTAACACTCTTCTGACTATGAAGATGGGGCTTGGATGGAAGGTTTTCTTCCTCAGTGGGCCAAGACACAAATCAGAAAAAAGAGAGAGAATGTTGTTTCCCAGCCTGGTCATTAGTCAATGCAACTGAAATACAGTGCGAAATGTCATTCATACAACAATTATATTTGTCTTTTTCTGTGAACTACGAAGGCAACATAGCTCATTAGCCTAAGCAGTAGGACACCTATTTTCTGTTCTTGGTTTTATCCTTGTGTGACCTTGAAAAAGTTGTTGAACTTCATGTTTCTGCTTTTGCATTGAAACTATGTCTGGTAATCATCTTCTGAAATAAGGTATCATATTATGATTAATTTATAGCCCAATTATTTTAACAGTGATAAATGAGCCTGGCATAAGCTTGACGCAGACTATACTAGGGGCCCTGGTCAAGGGATTGTGTTCCTGCAGGGTTATTATTAGGAGCAATGAAATGGAGACAATGTCAAGCTTCTCAGCCAGGCAAAATAATTGTATGAAATAATTCAATCTAGTCAATCTATTTTTCTTAAATAGTCAGCTAATTTATGTATCAAAATTATTTAACTAACATGGTTTCTTGTACCCTCAATGAATCCCCAATAATAAAAAAATAAAAAATAAAAAAATTATTTAACTGGGTTTTCAATTTTTGACTAATTTTTTGTGTGTCAAGCAAACTTTTTGGAAAATGTCTTTAAAGGTATCTTCATAATGTTTTCAATTCTTAATTCTTCATTTTATACAAAATTAATTATCCTAAAAAATCACATATTTGATTCTTATACTTGATAATAATGGCAATTATAAAAATGTAAATTTTCAAATTGGATCTTTTTCTTAATTTGACTTTGCATAATTTTACTTTTACAAAGGTCATATGACTGTTTGGGATCAGTGAGGGTTCCATGAGGGTCACTTCAGCCAGCGCATTTGCGAGTAGCTGCCCTGCTCCTGACAGTGTCTGCTCTACCCAGATTTCCATGGAGGTTGGGACTCAGTCCTTTCCCTCTAAAATGTCACAGCAAGCCCCCTTTTTTTAAAATTTAATTTTGTATTAAATCGTAACTGTATACATTTATGGCATACAATGTGATGATTTGATATATAGTGTGGAATGCTTAAATCAAACTGATTAACATAACCATATCACTTCACATATTTTTTGTGGTAAGACATTTATAATTTACTCTTTTTGCTGAAAGACAAAAGCAAGCTACCACCTCTTTTGCTAGAAGGCAGGGCTAATAGCCCTTTCCCTGAGCTTCCTGTCTTGTCTGGGAGGAAGTTCCCCTAACCGAGCATTGAAACCACAGCCCATAGTCAGTCTGGTAGCCCTGCACACAGCAGCCTGAGCTGCCTCCATCACCTCTGCTTCAGCAGGGTAAGGGTGGGATTGGGAATCTGGGTGCTTTGGGGAGTGCATAGAGCAGAGATCACTGTCACTGCCGAGAGAGGGAGGTCTGAGCAGCTCGGACATCCCAGAGCTGCCTGCTGCAGCTGATCTGGGCCCCTCCTGTCACAGGGTCACAGTGCATCTGCCCTTCCCTTGCCTGTGAATCCTTCCAGAGCAGATCACCTGCCTCTCACTATCACAGCTAAGCAGATGTGCCAGCTTGGTCTCAGTCTAGTTCTTCCCAGACTGGAGCATGCCACCCAGGGGCCTGGGAATGGGGAATTACCTAACCTAGTCCTCTATTGCTGCCATCTGAACACTCCCAGAGGTCTCAAGCCCAATTGACTCAAATTGCTAGCAATGCCATGGGGAGTACCTATCTGTATCAGCCAAAGGACATGACCTTCTCCCTCTCGGCACTGAGCAACAGTTTCTGGGTGAGTGTATGATTTCAGGGAAATGAAATCATTAGGCATCTGGGGTATGTTTTAGTATGTGCTCTCGAATTAGGTCAGTGATAACAGAATTTATATAGACTGTGTTTTATTAGTTAATCTACTACATGTCTATAAACATCAAGAGAATAGAAATATGAGAGAAAAATAAATAAAGCCTGAATCAATTATCAGTTGTCACCAAATTAATTCCTTTCTTAAGTTAGTGTTTCTTAGATCACTGCCATTTTTATTCCTCTTTCACGTTCTTGAAGGTTTTCTTCTTTCTGTCTTTTGTCCTCAATGTCATGAGATCGATTTGAGAAGATGATAACAATTCCATGTAGCCCTTATGAAACATTGCTCAGTTTGTGAACTTATACTTACGATCCATCTAATCTTTTGGGAGAAATTTGTGTATTTGGTAGAATAGGAATGATTATTCCATGTGTAAATATCAAGGAACTCAAATGCCACATTCCACATGGATCAACCCTCGGTGTCCACCTTACAAAGTAATAGATTGAGGAATGATGCCAATTGGTCACTCCAGAAGGGGGGGGTCCATTTTTTTATTTGCTGTTTTATTTTTCTTTTTGAGCTGCACTCTTATTTTAAATTTACTTCCTAGGTAATATTTTATATTTTCAAAACCACAGTATAAAATATGTATCATAATTATTAAGCATAATACTAAGGTGAACTCATGATAAAAAGTTCACCTGTGTACCTACGGTACATCTTAGAAGGATACTGGTGAAACTTACTAAATGCAGAATACCAATGTCTTCATATAGTGATTAAGAAAATGCCATGAAGGCTATGTTTAACAGTTTGATGAAAATATTTCAGATTGTATATGAAGTCAGCACATTGTGCCCCATGATTTCACTAATGTACACAATTATGATTTAATAAAATTAAAAAAA
>CAUYON010098818.1:0-23408 GCA_963573935.1 Arctocebus calabarensis | reverse complement strand
AGCCTTAAAGAAAGAGGGTGACTTTTCCTCTTTCATTTTTACATGGATGGAGCTGGAACATGTTCTCCTTAGCAAAGTATCTCTAGAATGGAAGAAAAAGTATCCAATGTATACACCTCTAATATGAGACAAATTCTTTATTGTTCAAGTGAAGGCTACAGCCCATTTATTGCACAGGAAGACGGGGAAAGGGGAGAGGGAGGGAAGGGGAGGGAGAGGGTAGGGGGAGAGAGGACAAAGGGTGAGAGCACATGTGTGGTACATATTGGAAGGGTCAGGAGAAAACTTCTAAATACGAATCAAAAATGTTTTCACATAGTAAACGAGAAAATATCATCAACGGTATGTCAATCAGGCTGATAAAAATATCTCAGATTGCATGTGAAGCCCACATACTGTACCCCCTGATTGAACTAATGTACACAGCTATGATTCAATAAAAAAATGCTAAATATCACTAATCATCAAAGAAAAACAAAACAAAAACATAATGAGATATCACCTTATAACTGTTAAAATGTCTATTTTAGAAACACACACACAGAAACACAGAGAGGTAAGAGGTGTTCGTAAGAATGTGAAGAAAGGAAAGCCTTGTGTACTATGTAAATAGGTACAGGGTTTATCAAAAATGCTATGGAGTTTCTTCAAAAACATTAAAGATATAACTACCAAAATAGCAAGTAATCCCACTTTTGGTTATCTATCCAAAGAATTAAAATCAGAATCTTAAATATTTGCACTCTTATGTTCATTGCAACATTATTTAGAAGACCCAAGATGTGGAAAAAATCTAAATGTCCCTTGATTAAAAAATATATAGTGTATACATATAATGGGATATTATTCAGCTTTTAAATAAGAGGAAATCCTGACATTTTCAATAACCTGGAAGGCATTATTATGCTAAGTGAAATAAATCAGTCACAGATGGACAAATACTGAATAATTCCTTGAGTCCTGAATTTACATGAGGTAGTAAAGTGATCAGCTCATGGAAACAGAGAATACAATGGTAGTAGGTTCCAGGAGCTGAAAGGAGAGAGTAATGAGCATTCACTATTCAACAAGTACTATATACTTTATATATAAAGTTTTAGCAATGCAAGATACGTAATTTTTATAGATTTGATGTACAATATTTTTCAAAATTTTCTTAAGCTGGTAGAGTTTATGCTGAGTGATTTTGCCACACCATTATTTTGTCACAATAAAAAAGTAAAATGCATAAAGAGTCACTTGAAATTTTAGAGATCTGGTATAAAATTCTGTCCAAGGACCTCGTGTTTAATTTGCTTAAGAGAAAGTGCATGCATTCAAATTAGGTGAGCTAAAGGACTTGACCTTGTATCAAAGGATTTGATGAATTAATGTAGTTGTCATTTTACAATACAGATTTGTTTTCCTGATGGTAACTCTTTTTGATCAATTTCTAGGAGACTAGCTAGCTAGTCTCATGTATAATTTAAATATGTTACTAGTGTAACTTACCATTCATGAAGCTCCTGTTGACTGAAGCCACTGGTCTTCCTTATCCAAATTCCAAACAATCTCTCAGCAGTGAAGAGAGTCCCTTGAAAATCATCAATTTGTGGAGTCTGGATTTGTCTTGCTGTTAGGACTTTATATCATTTTGGTCTGAAGTGCTCCTAGAAAATTGTGGGCCCACTGATTAATTAATCAATTTGAATTCTGCTGATAGACAAATGTAGAAAAATACAGAATAAAATAAAGGTTTTGTTTTCACATATATATGTACATAATATTACTTTACTAAAAAAGTAACTAAGCTTATCCTAACAAGCAATATTTTATCTATCAAGAGATTTGAAGCTTAGTCTAAAGACCAACAAAGCTAGGTAATAAGATAATATTCTATCAACACATATCACTAAATTGCACTAATTTAAAACAAACTTAAAATGATGTTTGTGGTGATTTGCTTTATTATGAGAATACATTTTGCAACTTCTGTTTGTTTAGCTGCTTGAGCTTCTATGCTAAATAGTTTTAATTTAGTTAAAATTTGTTGTTGCATATAGTTCTTTAAATAGTTTTTAATTAGCTTGAATTTGGAAAATAACATTTTGTTGTTCAGTGATGGAAACTGTCCAAAAATCTTAATTGTACATATGAAATCTTATGATTCTCTGATATAGATATCAGAGAATTTTTTTTTTTTTAGAGATAGTTTCACTTTGTCACCCTCAGTAGAGTGCTGTGGTATCACAGCTCACAGCAACTTCCAGCTCTTGCGCTTAGGTGATTCTCTTTCCCTAGCTTCCTGAGCAGCTTGGGACGACAGGCGCCTGCCACAATACCCAGCTATTTTTTTGTTGCAGTTTGGCTGGGGCTGGGTTTGAACCCACAACTCTTGTTATATGGTGCCAGTGCCCTACTCACTGAGCCCCAGATGCTGCCCGATTCTGTGATAATTTTTAAATTAAAATTTTAAATCCTCCTGTTAATTTTACCTTTTAATTCTTTTGTACAAACTTGTACATGTATTGGTAATGATCATGACAGGTCAGTTGCAAATTAATTTTGCATCTTTATTGCATTTTTCATTATGATATTAATTTTTCATAGTAACAAAAACATGTCAGCAACTATCATATAGATTTTATATTAACTTTGAAGATATCATGTCATGTACGTTATGAAAATTACCTAATGGTCTCTTTATGTTTAGAGTCACTGCTAAAAATAAGGGCATCTCTTTCCTGGAGTAGAAAATGAAACTTGTCTTTCTCTTGTCCCTCCAGATTGACTATCCTAAGATGCAGAAGTTCTTAAGGTCTATTGTAAGACTGTCCTGTAAGATTTAGCTGTTTCTGTAAAGTAGTGGTCCACTCAATAGCATAACTCATATTCCTTTCCCTTCTGAGTCTCAGTCAATTTTTCTGTCATTCTACTTTTCTATAGTTTAGTTTCACAATGCATTAGCGGCATGTGAACCTTTGTGCTTTCTGAGAAAACAGGCCAATAGAGGTAGTACCAGGATTTGTCCTAGAAAGCAGAGCCTCAAGATGGAATTTGGAAATGGGTCATTTATCACTATGATGCAAGTGGGAGACCTGAGCTGATGATAAATGGCTCACACAATCATAAAGATTACACCTGTGAAAAAGTACAAGTCAAGATAGACTGGAGGAATATGGAGTATTTGGATATAAATTAGTTGAAGTATGAAGTTTTGGTTTATATAAGTGGTGCTTAAAAGTTACGGGAACAATGATAATATTAAAACCTATGCAGCAGGCTGACTTTCATTGGCAACTTTGAAGTTTTGAGGGAAGTAAAAACTGAGTTCAGGGCAGCCAACTGCAACACTGTGATATGCTATGAAAGCTAGTGATTCTATTTGGCAGTGTGTTAAAGGAAGGTTTAATCTTCTGCAGTAAGGGGCAAACCATACTGAAAAGCAGGCCCAGATTCTGATTGTGGGGTTGGTTCTACTTTTGTATTACATACCTTTGTTGTACAAATTCTTTTCTCTTCAATTGGGCCTTAAAATTTTGAAGAGTTCCTTCAAACGCACTGATGGTATAGGAAAGAATTCAGCCTCGGTTCACAGATGAGTGGGTGCATAATACGTTATTGCTGATATCACTGAGACTGCAATTAAACCACAAGTCTGCTCAGTAGTAGTTATAAAGTACAGCAGTGACGCAAAATCTTCCAAGTGTCTGTTACCTTAACAAAATGGGAGAAATGGTCTGAAATATGGATACACATCATCTACTTAAAGTGCCAAATGATTTGTCTGGTGAATAAGGAGCCTGGAGGAAATAAGACTGAAAGACCAGGAAGAAACGAGTCTGGAGAAGGGAGACAGACGTAGATAAGCCTATTAGAATAAACTCAGAGTCTGAAGACATCTCAAATTAATGCCTACCAGAGGATAATCACCAAGTGAGATGGTATCAACAAGCAGGTTTTATTCACTGTCTCCTGAGTGGAGTTTTAAATATAGTTGTCATAGTGCCAGGGATAGAAGTTATTCATAGACCCAACAACTCAATTTAATCAAAGTTATTCTAACTGTTGCCTCTGCCAAATGTCTGCTCCGCCCAGCTGTCTCTACAATCTGAGCCCTTCATATGAATCTATCTATGCCATGAGAACACGAATTAGTCCTTTGGATGGCTGATCATGACTACACATCTCTAACACATGGGAGAGCTCTGCTCTCTCTAAAGTCAACACATTGTGGACATGGGTTTGCCTATCCTATATGCGGTGCCTCAGCCAGCACAATAATCTGTGGTATTAAAATATGCCCAATATACATACCTGGCCTACTACATGGTGCCTAAGAAGAAGTGAAACATTTTGTTGAAAAGCATGTGCAAGAATGGTTGCATAACTAAATAGTCCATTGAATTCAACAAATACATAGAAGCAGCTACCGTTATAGGAAGGTAGGTGGTCAACTAAATCTTCCACTTAGGAGCAGTATACTGTGAAAGAAAGGTCCACAAAGGGCACTGTGCTCCAGGACGAGGTACATGTGATGCATCCATGGCCAATAAGGGACACATTTAGAACATATACGCCCAAGGACCGAGGGGTAGGATGCCCCATTTTGTAGTGTGAATGGACCTTAGTTAGATTCTCTGTTTTCTGTATGCTTAAAAGTTTATTATAGGCATTGGCATCCACATTCATCTCTGACATCCACATAGAGCTTATGCATCAGTCAGCATGCTGCAGAAAAGAAACCATCTATTGGCTCGGCGCCTATGGTTCAACGGGCTAAGGCAACAGCCACGTACACCTGAGCTGGCAGGTTCAAATCCAGCCTGGGCCCGCCAAACAACAATGACAGCTACACCCAAAAAATGGCCAGGCATTGTGGCGGGCGCCTGTAGTCCCAGCTTGGGAGACAGAGGCAAGAGACTCTCTTGAGCCTAGGAATTGGAGATTTCTGTGAGCTGTGATGCCATAGGACTCTATCCAGGGTGATAGCTTGAGGCTCTGTCTCAAAACAAACAAACAAACAAAAAAATCTATCCATCTATCTATCTAGTCCAGTGGTTCTCAACCTTCTTAATGCTGCAACCCTTTAATACAGTCCAAAGGGGGCACAACCCACAGGTTGAGAACCGCTGATCTAATCATAAGAAGTTGGATCATGTGAGTATACCGGCTAAGAAGTTCCAGAATCTGCTGTCTGCAGGCTGGAGATCCAGAAAGCCCCGTCTTGTTGTTCAGAGGCCTGAGAGACAGAAACCTGGTGATGTAGATTCCAGTTCAAGCCTGAAGGCCCGAGAACCAGGAGCTCTAGGGCAGGATAAGCTTGATCTTCAAGGCGGAACATGAATCCAAACTTGCTCTACCCTTTGGCCCTACTCAGGTCCTCAGTGGATTGGATGGTGACCTACCTTGGAGTGGGCCAGCTGTTTCGCTGAACCCGCTAACTCAAATGTTAATCTCTTCCAGAAATACTCCCACTGACACATTCAAGAATAATGTTTAACAAGTTATCTGAGCACCCTGTAGCCCAAAGTTGACACATAAAAGTAACTATTACAGATTGGAAGTTGCCACTCCCTGCATCTTTGCTAAAAGAAAAAGTCCAGAAAATCTGAAAATCAGTGACTTTTCTGGAACCCATTAGAGTCCTCAGGTTCCAAGGGACAATGCCCCTCCAACATCAGAATGATGGGTGAGCTGGAGAGACTAGATTCACCTCCTTGGAACAGAAGCCACTGAAGCATAAACTGGTAGAAACTTAAAGAATAATTTTGGTGAATGGTTGGAGCTTATGAATGAAAAACTCTGGGGACCAGCAGTCTAAGGGAATCCTAAGACTCCTGTGGATTTTATCTTCAAGAACCCATCAGATTCTTCTGGAGAACAGCCAAATTAAAATCCCCTTTTGACTCTGGTGGGGAAGGCAGGGGGGAAATAAGCCTTATATAAGATACCTGGAGCATTCAACATAACAGAAGACTACTTTATAAATGAGAACGCTTTACCAGTGTCACCTGGGAGGAAGGACATTCTTCCCAATTTAGCCCCACCTAGGCTTCAGGCTTCCTGTGTCACCCAGAGGGAAGGAAGAAGCAGGGATGCTGTTTCACTGTAGAAATACTTGTGAAGGTCACAGCCTGAGGAAACAGGTGCAGCAAAAGACAGAGATTTAATTATAAGATCATAGAAGGCTTCCCTCCCCCTCCATCTGCCACCACACCAGCATATACCAGTAGCTTGTAGGTGAAAGAGAAGTAAGACACGGACTTTTTCTTTCTGAAGGGAAATCTTACTATTCAAATTCCAAAGCCGCATCTATATTTTTAGGGATCTCTTACAGCAGCACCCTGCTCTTAGTACCAAAATCTGTATTAATTTCCTATTGCTGTCAAACAAAGACCACACATTTAGTGGTTTACAAAGACAGCCATTTATTATCTGACAGTTGTGAGAGTCACAAGTCCAGGCTCAGGGCCACTCTCTTATTCTCTCCTGTGGGTTTCATAAGCCAAAATCAAGGTATCTGCAGGGCTTTGTTCCTTTCTGGGGACTCTGATGAAAGAAAGAAAGAAAAAAAGACAAAAATATCTGTTTCCAAACTCATTCAAGTTGGTGGCAGAGTTCATTTGCTGTGGTTGCGGATCTGAGGCCCTCCAGTTCTTGCTGGCTGTCAGCTGGGGGTTGTTTTCAGCCTAAGGCACCTGCAGCCCTCTTTCTCCATTCAAAGCCAGCAATGGTGGGTCCAGTCCTTTCCATGTTTAGAGACTGATCTCTCCTTCTGCCTCACCTTCCCTCGGCTACCACTTTCACCACATTTCTCTAATAGACTCCTCTGCTTTTCTCTTCTATTTTCCATGGGGCTTATCTGAATAATCCAGGATAATCTTCCTACTTTAAAGTGAGCGTATGCCTCATTTCATATGTAAAGTCCCTTTACTGTAGCACCTAAATTAGTGTTTGACTGAATAACTCGAAATGGGAATTCATATTGTGAGGATCTTGAGAATCCGCCTACCATGAGAAACCTGTATCTACCTCTCTACCCTCCTGTGTAGTCACATAATTCGGCAAATGTGAATAAAATAGGACATGCATTTGAAGTGCAAATTTTCTCTCTCTCTTTGTTTTTCCTTCAGACGTTTTTGACTGCTGAAACTTTTCCACATTTTTCTTTTGCTCACCTGGGTTTTTTTTAGGTTCAAGCCTAATTCCTAATTTGTAGGCTATGCCCGTGATTGGCAAATGTCCCTGGGTGAGGAAACAGGAGATATGCACTTACAGCTCAGCTGGGAAGAGTTCCCTCCCTCTGGAATTGTACTCAGCTACCTTCCATAGACTTATGGGATTGATTTCATTGATTCTATAGCTATTGATGCCTTTAAGGTTATTAGATAATTTCTGTAAGTTATCTGGCACTTTCCCAAAGGTTGCAGAGGGGAGTGCTGTTCTCTGCATGCCCTGGACCCTACCCGGAGCTGGACTCCTTCCCAGACATTCACTTTTACCTGAGGTAGCTGGAGCAGGTCTCTGACCATTGACTAGGAAAGGAATATTAAGGAAACTTTAAGGGATCTATTAATCTAGATCTGAAAGCCTCCTTCTAAATATAGCAATCTGTTAAGTATTAAAGCCACTTGTCAATAATGTTTTTTAGGATTAAAACTGCTAGTTAGTTTTAGGGACATAGTTCCTTCTTTGCATTCTTTCTCCTGTATGCTAGTCCTAACAATTCCCCCAGGAGTTAATGTCCTTTATCCTCACAAGTTTTCAAATGGAAATTTATTTTTCAGCTTAATTAGAGAAACAAAGATTCATTAGGTCATATTAAAGAGAAGAAGAACTTTTGGTTAGAAGAAAAGGTGTTTCAATGTTGTCTATGTTTCAACATTTCAAGAAAGATTTTTTATATTTTTTCAGACAGAGTCTCACTCTGTCACTCTGAGTAGAGTGCCATGGCATCATCATAGCTCACAAAGCAACCTCAAACTCTTGGGCTCAAATGATTCTCTTGCCTCAGCCTCCAAAGTAGCTGGGACTGCAGATGCCCACCACAACACCTGGGTAGTTTTTCTATTTTTAGTAGAGATGGGGGTCTCATCTCTCTTGCTCAGGTTTGCCTTGAACTCTTGAGCTCAAAGGATTCACCCACCTTGGCCTCCCGAAGTGCTGGAATTATAGGCGTGAGCCACTGCTCCCAGCCAAGAATGTTTTCAAGAAACTGTTACATTTCTGAGTGTAAAATTTGGAGACTAATTCAAGCTAATCATAACGTGTAAAATTTCTGGTGAGTAATGAAAATAATAAAAGAGGCTTCCCATTGAATTTTTTACTGATTGTCCAATCTCCTATTCCTCATGTGTGGCCTTAACTAGAAAGTTACACTAGTTAATCTCCAGAAATCTTTCTAAGCTAATAATGTATGAATGAATTAGGCACGAGGTGGTACAAAGGAAAGACAGAGAATTAGACCAATTTCAGGTAGAGGAAAGAAAGGAACAAGGAGAAATCAAAATCTCTTCAAAAATGCTTTTTAAATTTATTAAATATATGCATATATATTTATAAATGTACATGTATATATGTTGACTATATGCATATGTGTGAATGTACATGTATATGAACATTTACAGAGGGTGACAAAAATGTATACACATTTTAAGAAAGGAAAAACTATTAAAATTGTAATACTCAATATATAGTAATAATGTCTGTTTTCTTGTATATTGTAGCTTCTATCTTTTGTAATTGAAGAAGTCAATTGTGATTTGAGTACTACATTTTTAACACAGATTTTTCCTTTCTTAAATTGTGTGTGTATTTTTTGACATCCTCTGTATATTTCATATATACCGTACATAGTCACACACACATATAAATATCGTATAATTTATACTTTAATGTCAAAGTGATCATGCCTTGCATATTGTTATGTGATCTGCTTTTTACACTCAACACTTAGTGTTTCCACATCATTACATAGTTTTCAACACCTGAATTTAATGGCTATGAAATGTTTTATTATATTAATTTTGCTATAATTTATTAAACAAACCTTTAATTGGACATTTATTCTGTGTCTAAGTTTTACTTTTATAAAGAAAGGTAAAAATTGATTGAGTTTACAGAGATTTTATCCACTCACCAAGTTTGATATCAGACGTTGTAGATTATAGGGTCATTTTCAAACCACATTGCCCAGTTGGATCATAATGGAGTATTTTTCATACTTCGTTAGTGATTCTTTTAAATAGATTATTTGAAAAATGAACAATTCTTTTGAATGACATATAAATGGAAGGCTTGTGAGATCTGGGTCCCCTGAGACACATCAGATTGTACACACAGTTGATGATGAAGAGCACAGTAGGCTGCAGTATCTACTTTATTTAATGTAGGCTATGCTTCTTCAAAGCTTCCAAGAGCCATTCCAGTGATGGACGGCAGCTGACCACACCACCTTGCCACACTGTAAGGCAGTGGCCTCTGTGCTATCTTGGGAGGAAAGGATAGCCACAGACCCAAAGTTTATTGCTATTATTTTAGCATTTTATCTACTTAGCATTTACAAAAAAAAAAAAAGCTCTATAAAAGTAATTTTAAGTAAACACTAATGGTTTCCCCCTCATATTTATGAAACTATATTATAACCAATGGAAAAAAATACTTCCAATTTGATGATTGTTCTCCTGATTTCCCATCACATGGAAGTTTAACAATGAGTGAAGTGCTAAAGCTATTACTCTGTTAGTTTGGGGCCTCCCTAGTGTTTCCGTGAAGTTTAGTGTTTTGTTAGCCATATCGTCCTCCTAGAAACCAATAGGCATTGCTAAAACACAACTAAAATGCACACCTTCATCATTTTGTATCATTTTCCTAGAAACAGAGCTTAAGACAGAGATTCAAGAGAGAGTGATTTTTGGAGAAGAGCAATGAGGAAGCAGGACGGCAGGAAGGAAGTGGAGTGAGGACGCACTCTCAGCTGGGGGTGAGTTTCCATATGACTCTATGAATGGCACCACACAACTGGCCCAGCCTGGAGAGGGGAATCTTTCTCTTTCCACACCAGCCAATCATTGGCATGTGGCTGCTTTAGGGTTGGGAAGAGAGAGACATTCCTAGCGAGTGCCTCCTGATGAGCAGTAGGTGACTCTCTGCAGAAAGGGGCATTTCTGATCTGCCAGAAGTCAATGCTTGCAGTAGGTTTGAGCAGAACATCACCAGCAAATACGATGTGTCACATGTCACTTCTGACACTTCTTGCCAGGGCCCAGGACTGGCCAGGTCTTGGGCCCAGCTTAACTGGGTTCCAGACACGGACTGCTAAACTACCTTGCTCAGGTTCAGTTTCTCTTAGGTGCCTGAGGGCTGTCTACTTGAGAGAGAGAGGGAGAGAGAGAGAGAGAGACTTAGAGAGAATAAAGCAGTCTTCTTAGAAAGATAGATAGATCTTAGTCTTTAGTAGAGCTTAATAATCTTTAGCAGAGAGATACCCTGCTGGTGTTCTGCAGGCAGGAGAGGAGTCAGAGTAAACGGCCCATAATAGAATCTACATGCTCCTTGACTGCCTTCTCCTTCAGCCTAATAGAAGGCTAATCTCGTGCCTCTCAACACCACAGGGGTAGAGACTGCCAATTTACAGTCTCATCTCACAAGCTCTCGTTCTTGTTAGGAGAGCTAAATTCCCTCCCTATGCCCTTTCAACCTAGGTGTTCCATCATTGAGCTATACAGGTGTTTCTTATAACTCTCACTCCTCCTAGCCATAGGCTATATGGGCTGCAACAATGATGGCTCCAAAACAAACTTTACTCAGATGCACTTTCTTCTTATATTAACTTAATTTCATCCAGATCCTATCTTTCAGGATTCTGGTTGGCCAGTATTTCTTGGGAAACTTATAGGGAGAGTGTTATGGTGATATCCCCCAAGCCCCACCACTGGCATTTCTGAGACCACTGCAAATATTCTTTATCAGATCCATCTGCTTCCCATTTCAGACATCCCTCTTCTGTGGGTAGTTGATCAATATGTCCTGCCTTCTGAGTTGAACCAATCCTTTACTCCAGAGAAGTCTGAGCTTTGAACATCCATGCCCTTCTCAGGTTCTTGCTTTTATACATTTATAGTTAAAATATGATATGAGAATATCAAAATTATATAATCTCCACTGTTAACACGGAGCCCAGTTCTATAATATTCTCTTACCATCACTGTAATATTATCCCCTGCCATCACTTTTGTCCCACAAAGGACAACTACTATTGAGCTTCTCAACAATGTTGGTGACTTATTCACCTGCACATTTCTTACTGCTCTCATGCACAATGTCTCTGACACATGTTGAGCAAGAACGTCACTTGGTGGGTTTTCTAAACTTACATGGTAGATCCATGTAGCATGTCTAATATGTATTCCGAGCATTTTGGTAGCTGCAGCCTCTACATTATTTAATGTGGGCTATGCTTCATCAAAGCTTCCAAGAGCCATCCCAGTGATGTATCAGCTCCCTTACATGGGGAACTTGCCAGGGTGTTAAATCCTTTATGAAAGTAGAGTGTGCACATCTCACACACCAAGCCCTGTTACTTACCGAATACATTTCTGCTGGGGCTCCCTGAAACTGCACTTCTGCATCCACTCCCAGGCATTGTCTCCCAGTTCTTCTCTATGCATTACTCAGGTAGGGCAGTGTCTTGGTGTGCAATTCCTTTATCCCTTAGCAGGCAGTCTTAACACTTTTTATACAACTTTATTGTGGTACAATCAGCATATTAAAAACTGCATATATTAAAATGGACAATTTAAGAAGTTTTGACAAAAATATAAATCTCAGAAACCATCACCACAAGCAAGAGGATGAATATGTTTATCATAAGCAAGAGAATCATCTTGCCCATTTCACACCCTCAGCCCCCAGGCAACTGCTGATCTGCTTATGTGACTATGGTGCACATGTTCTAAAGTTTTAGGTAAATAGAATCATATAAGGTGTATTATTTTTAGTTTTGGCCTGGTTTCTTTCTTTTAGCGTAATTATTTTAAGACTCATTCATGTATCAACAGCTTATTCCTTTTTTATTATTGGAGGATAAGATTCTATTGTCTACACATATCACATTTTTTTTTTTTTGCAAACACACACATGCACACAGAATTGGTTGTCTTTGTTCCCAAACTACATTGTGACTGCAATACCTGTTACTATTGGTAGATATTACATTCACAGATAAAATTTACAAAATAAAATAATTTTTCTTCTATAAAATGAATTGTAATACTTTAGAAAAATAAAGGCAAGTTGCTTTAAAATATTGCTTTTAAGTTAGAAGTGAGCAGCGGCAAATTTAGTATGAAAGGAACAAAGTTAAAGTTTCAGGCCCTTCATACACATAGGTCCCTGTCAAGGCCCAGGGGAGGCTCTAGCAAAGTACTTTGTAAAATTTGTAAAAGTTAAACACTTTAGCTATAATTGGCTAAGTCCACTGGGTGTTTCACCCCAATATACCTTCTATTATTCTGATGTGCTTTATGTGACTATGGGAAGAGGCAGATACTGAGTTGCAGCTAAGAGGCAATGTTAGTGATTTATTAGCCTGGGTTTCATGCAGTATATTTGTATTATTTGCAGTTATATTTTGTACAAATGTGAAGTTGTTATTAACTAGCCTGTTCTAAGAATGACTCCCACGAAGAGCTCTACAGCCCTTGAGCTGAATCATTAGATGCCGGGAAGCAAAGCTGGCGTGTCAGGATGGGAATGCACACTGCTGGGGATTGGCGAGGGAGCTATGTGAGTGCATTTGAAACATACAAAGCTAAAAGTTAGTCTGTGGAAAGTTCCAAATCCTCAGACCCGTCAAAATTCACATAACTTCACAATGCTTAAAACTAATTAACATGTGTTGTTAATTCAGAGAGTATGTAAAATTAATCCCTGTTTCAGAAAGCTCAGAATGTTCTGTACAAATTTGATAATAATCTTACATATGTTTGTCATTCCTAATAATGGGTTGTAAAGCTGGAAACTCAATTGTAGGAGGAAAACATTAGTCACTTTAAAGGAAAGTTTAAATAGTATTTTTGTTTTCTTTATAATCAATGATATTGCTAAAACACTGTCACGTGAAGAAGCAATCAAAATTATGTAGCTAAAAAATCCACAAACATTACGGAATTATATGAAACAGTTGATTCTTTAAAATACTATACTTGAAAAATTTTGTCATTTTGTGGTATTTGTAGCTCTTTGAAATATTTTAATTTGAAGTTACTTTTCTTAGTCTGAATAAATGCTCCCTTTTATGCCTAACTTTGTATTCATAAATTTGTGTTACTTTTCTTAAATGAAACACAAAATTAGATGAACTTTAAGTCCTCACAGATAAACTCTGCAGTCATTCTATAAGAGACATGACTACAAATATTTGTAGAAATATTTGTTAGAAATTTTCTAACATTTTGAAGTCATCTATAGTCAGTATAGTACTTTACACATATTAATTTTCAGTCTATGTAGTTGTATAAAATTTTGATAAGCAGCAACCTAGACCTTACAAGATGACCGCTAAATCAATGCGGTGTCTTATCATGAGATAAAGTTCATTGTGGATAATTTTTAAAGATTATCTGATTTCATTAATTTTGACTAACTGATCTAACTGATGATCACTATCATTTTAGAAAAGAAGTACATCTACTACAATACATTCTTTTTTTAATCATATGATAGATATTTCTTGGTCTTTTCATGCATTTTCTTATTTCATACAAATGCTAAGAGCAGTTTGCAACTCACTTTGCTCCTAATCTCTATCCATCTCCCTAAATTATCTAAGTATATAATTGAAGTAAACACTCACACACGCACACACATACACACACAGCTTTACATCAAGTCTTAGAACATTCTGTTTTCCTGAGTTCTTGCTGTATAGAAATTCTGGAACTTCCGTTTTTACAAAACCCAATGTTGTACATGGAAAAAGAAACTGAGGCATTTGGGGATACAAAATAATTTGCCCAAACTATGATTCGTAGAGAGCGGATGAACTGAAATGTGATACCGAGTCTGTTTGACCCTGGAAGGGTAGTGTAGCATGTCACCACAAAATATGCCACTTTAGCATAAGGCTTATTTTGGCCTGAAAGCAATAAAGAAGAAGCAGATATAAGAAAAAAAAATCTCTGCACTTTCTCTATTTGCCTAAAATCAGGACACAAATATATAAAGGCATCCTGCCTTCTCTAATAGGAGGGACAAAGATTGATCACTGGAGAGAGACAGTCTTAAACCCTGTCAGCCTGGAGACTGCACCAGAAGCATCTGCATAACCCACTTACTAACTGGCCTTCATTGACCATTAATTTCCCAGAGATTTTTCTTTCCATAATTTGTCACCCTTAGAGACACAAGGTTCTTCTCTTTTGTCATGTCACTTCTCTAAAAATCTATTATTCTGTTAGAAGATGCTATAAAAGTCAAGATTCTAAGCCACCAGAGTTCTGAGAGGAATGTTTTCCCTGAGTTTTCTCCTGTGTGTATATAAAATATACACGTCAATAAACTTCTGCTTGTTTTTCTTTTATTGATCTGTATTTTGTCACATATTGTGTCAGTCCCAAATTTAGAAGGGTAGAAGCAAAGTTATTTTTCCTCCCAACTTCAAAGTCCATTCTCCAAATCCTTAGTATTTGCAGCTATTTAACCTTCTCATAGTCGCCCCTTTATCTCACTAACATGTCAAAACTGGATGCAACATCTTTTCATTCTCTTATTATTTAATTAAGTAAAATCTTTAATATGTGTTCATTTCATGTGAGTCATGAATCCTCTTTTTGAAATTTATACTTTAACAAACTATAGTCTACAGTGTGTATTTTAAAAGACATGTTATAAAATCTTCTTGCTGGTTTCTGATTTCTCCCCTTGCTCCCAATCAACACTTGGTATAATTTCTGTCTCTAAATGTAATCTATTCACTCCCAGTTCTAACTTTTGGGTCTCTCTATCTTTCCCTTGTGTTAAAGTTTTTGAATTTTCTGACAGTTCTTTTTCTTACTTGGAGGGAAGAACTTTTCAAACTTAATTTGAAGTAAACAGCTGGACTTGTCATAAGCCAAAATTTCAAAAAGCTGAATTTTAAAGATCTGATTGGTAGCAATTCATGAAGGGAGCAGAATCCAGTCTATAAAGTGGAAGGGATCTTTCATGAGCTTAAGGAAGGGTGAGTTTATAATTGGCAAAAAGTAGAGAAAGCAGAAACAAGGAGCAAAGAGCGGCTGGTCATGTTAAGGTTACTTTCCTTATAGGGAAATAAGCAAAATCCTGTTCGTTTAATGAGATTTAGGTGTAGTCTCATCTCTTTCCAGATGTCTTCAAAGCTCAGATTTTACAAGTTAACTAGTTGGGTTTCAGTTTGGTATCATGGAAATTTACCATGAGTGACTACATTTTGGGGTTGCTTGTTTTTCTTTAACAGATGTTGTTATGCTCTAATTACTTGTAGTTAAGTGAATTTCATTACCCATGTTTTGAATATTTAAAACTTTATAGTGTTCCTTGAGATAAGAGCCATATTAGGTGTTGAAAACCTCTGGGAATGCTGTTAAATTCTGAAATTTGATTTGCGTGATTTGAGTGACATTTCATTTCGTGGCTCCTAGGAATTGAATGGCAAATCAAGTCTTGATAGGAAAGAGGAGAAGAGGGGTGAGATTAAGAGTCTGACTTAAAGAACTTACTGGTAATATGTCTTAATTAATTAACAGGCTGGAAATTACTGAAGCTGATTTCCTTCGAAGTCTAACAAAACAACTGAAATAGAGACACCTGCACTAAGTCTTCGGTCTACAAAAGGCTCAAAGACAGCTGAGAAGGTGAAACTTATTAAATGTAGAATATAAATGTCTTAACACAATAACTAAGAAAATGCCATGAAGGCTATGTTAACCAGTTCAATGAAAATATTTCAAATTGTATATAAAACCAGCATATTGTACCCCATGATTGCATTAATGTTAACAGCTATGATTTAATAAAAAAAAAAAAAGAAAGAAAGAGAAAAGGGAATCCCAGTCTTCACCATACACCTCCCACATTCACAGGCGCTAATTGCTAGAGAAGAGCCTTTATGTGTATAGGCTAGAATTATTGTATTTTGGAGGTCAAGCCCTTTTGCTTTTAAGGGGCTGAAAATATTTCCCCTTCTGTTTCTTCTCAACTGTACAACAGAATTGCCTAGACTTTCCTTAGCTCCTAGTCTTCATCCTGCTACTACTTGAAGAGAAAAAGTTATTCCAGATCAAAAAACAAAATCATGTGGGAGAAAAGTTTCTTAATGAAACAAGTACTCTAACAGAAATAGTTTTTAACACCTTGAGGCCACAAGCTAAGGAACATGGTGAGACACGGCTGGTTGGTTGGTTTGTTTTATTTTATTTTTTTATTTTAAATTTATTTATCTGATTTGTCAATAGGGAAGTTAAAGTGTTCCTATTGATGTAAAAGCCTAGAACCTAAGAAACCATTCTTACCTTTTATGCAAGCTATTTCTCTCCCCCCATCCCCCAAAGGTCTGTAAAGTCAAGCTTATTCACTCAGTGCTTCATTTAAATTGAAATCTTTCTGATTTAAACTATATATCTTTCTTTCTGAGTTAAATAACAACCCCTCTTTTATCTCTCTCTTTTTTTTCCCTTAGGGAACTCTAAAGTCACTGTCCAAAATATCCTACCAGATAATTGTGACTGAATTCTCCCCATAGTGGTGAGAAATGGTTCACTGCTTGGGATAGTAGCTGAGAAGGTAAGAGTTAATAGAGAAGAAGGGAACCGATTGTACCCAGGGAGACTAAAAATGAGGGAGAGATGAAGTTGATGCTGTGTGGGGAAGGACGCTTAGTGTAAATAAACACACCTGATTATCAGCAGTGTGAACATAACCTTTGAAATCAACCTTTGTTTCCTAGTGAAGGTAAAAATTTTTTCGTATTTCTGTGTCATCAGAAGCACCAAAATACTTGATTTTCTTTTAAAAAACCTAATTGTACAGTCTATAACCATATTTTTATAAACATGGCTTGATATGTTCTGTTTCAAAAAATTTGTAATGTGCCAACAAATTTCTGAAAAGAAAAAAAAGATGAATTGTGAACTTTAAATTAGCAAATTTAACTCCCATTTCTCTGGAAGAAAATAGATCACAACAATATGAAGAAATTCTACTGGAGAATAGCAGCATTATATAGATATAGATAAAATTCTTGAAGAAAAATGTGATAACAAATTAAGAAATCATAGTTTTTAATTTCCTATCCCCCGTAAAACCTTTCATGACATGTTAATAAATTTTCTGATATTTGGTATTACTCTTAGTTTATTGCATTTAATTATACTTGCTTTTTTGTTTTATTTTGCATCTACACACAGAGAAAGAAATCCTTGTAAGTTGCCTCTACTACAACTCCAGATTGATAAAAAGCAAATGCCTTTCACTATCTTTAATTTGAACTTTTCTGTTCATGACATGTCAAATCTAATACTTTTGCCTCTATTTCCTCCCTGAACTGACTCCCCAAAGGGTGAGTTCATTTCTCAAGTCTATAGGTAGGGCTTTTTTGGTTTGTTTTTTTGCCTTTATCACTGATGATGCAAACTGAACTGGCCATCTGCTTTAGAGAATGGGAAAGAAGATAGCAACTAAGATGTGAGCATTTTCTCCTACTCAAGAAATAGGAAACACTCTGAGTGTCGGTCAGACGTGGGATTGTGCCTAGTGGGACTCCAGAGATGGCTACTAATTCCAGTTGCTTATGTGTATCTCTTCCCAGTTCTGTGTTCAGTGTCTTCAGAGTATTTACACCACAGAAATTAGCACCTGCTACACATCATACATTCTCTTCTTTGCAGTGGATTTGTAGCAGGAATCTAGGCCTGGTAGAGAGAAAGTGAGAGAAGGAATCACCGCAACACCAGTGATAGAACAGGAGGGGGGTTTATTTCAGTTGGGGTAGCTGTGGTAGACTAGAATCCCAAATGGCTGAGCTCCTCTATCAGCTCTATCTTGTCCTTTTATTGGACTCACAAGTGGACAAAGGAATTACCTTATTACCTCTTATTAGAGGTCTCACATCATGTGCAAGGTTTACAGAAGTGGAAGTAAACAGCAATTGTTAGTTTTAAGGACCCAGGAAGCTAAGTTTTATAAATTCTTAAGAGCTGAGTTACCAAGGGAGGACTTTCTAGGACTGTCCTTGGGCTTCTGTGAGAAGCCTTTTTTTTTTCTTTTCAAGACAGAACATATTTCTCCAGATAGCCTCTCTCAGATTACCTACACATAACTGACTGAGCATTTTAACTCAAGAACTATATGAGATGGAAATAGTCTGTTTAATGCAAATAGACCTCTACAAACTACCATAATTCCTTTGATAAAATTTTCTCACTCCATTAACCAGAGGCACTACTTATTGATTTCTTTTTCAGTTCTCAATTTGAGTCAGTTTACTGTCTTTTTCTTCTGGTTTTCTTTAACTGTCATAATCTTTCTTTTCAGACTTTTAGCCACTTACTTTCATTTAAAAGAAAGCTAAAAACAAATTTTCATGCAGATGAGGAAACAGAATGTCATTCTCACATCTTCTGAGAGAATGACATTCTGTTTTTTGAGACAACAAACAGTTGTCTTCCCAGATTTAAAACACCTCTCCATCATTTTTAGCTACCTCTGTTTTAATCCTGGGAGTTGTAGATGAATCAGTCAGGGTTATCCAGAAAAACAGAACTCTAATAGCATGTATGGTGGTGCAGGTTTAATCAATTGGCTTATGTGATCTTGTTGCTAAAACTTACCTTCACAGAAACATTTGGGCTGGCATTTGACCAAATATCTGGGTACTAGCTAAATTGATGCTAACTATTATGGTGGATTCTATCAGCTTTTAAAGAAATATGCTTTGGATATTAAAATAAGTTAATTTCCTTGTTAAAAATATGCAAACCAATCTTCCCTTAATTGTTATAGGAAAGAAATGATAAACTGTCATTAAAATAAGGTGATTTGGGATCCTGAGACTAAGGTTAAATATCTTCCAATTTTGATCTTCCTTTAACTTACTGTGAACTAGACTTTTCTGTGCCTAAATTTGCTGAGTGTAGTCCTGACAAAAGTTACCACTCGTAGTTAATACAGTTCATTTACATCTCTTCCTACTTCTTTTCAGAACCAAGCTCTGAGAATATAAATATGATTATTATAGGAGATTTAATACTTCTATTAAGATAGAAACAGATATTTCTGAATTTCCTCTTTAAGCATTCAGATCAAAAGCATTATTGAGCTACTTGAAGTGCTGTATTGGGAATAATTGCTAAAGTTTTCTGCAGCCAGGCTCTTATGCACTCTCATAATTACTGCCATTTTCACATCAGATATTGAAAAAGATATAGAGGATAAAATTTTTGATTAAGAAGTACTAGGCTTGACAAATGTTTTAACTAAATATCTCCTTTTACCCAGATACAAACTTAAAAATTAAACTGTACCCTTTATACAGACTTGGAGAATGATTATGGGAAAAAATGTTGAATCCTTTATGTTCAAACTTTTTTGTGATGTTGATTGCAAAAGATATGGTATTTAAAGCTTAATGTCATAGTCTAATGGCAGTATTCATTTTATTATATACAAACTCTATTTTCTCAATTTAGCTACTATAAAAATTAGCTAAAAGAGTTATCTGTATAATTCTGATAAAGAAAATGTTCATGTTTTGCAAATTTTTCTAAGCATCTAGAAAATTCACCCTGAGGAGGGCAAATATGGAACCTACATTTTTAATGTGATTACTCTAATTCTTTATATAAACACAACTCAATTTGTTTTCAGGGTTAATGAATATAGATATTGATTTTTATTTCCCTGTGGTAAGAGACTTTAAACCCCATTCTTCAGCAAGCTTTCATAAGGAGCTTATATTTATCTGAAAGCCATTAATATTTGGTTCTATGGAAAAGATGGTGAAAAATTAATTACTTGCTATCATTAATACCAACATTAATTTGCCCTTACTTATACTTCATTTGATATAGACCTTGAGCAATTTGATTACCAATTTATAATATGAGCCTCTCTATACTCAATGTGCTCATAAGATTTAGAAAAACATTCTTTTATTATTATAAGCACAAAGGAATGTACAAAGTCTCCAAACCGAGGAAATGTCAAATACTTCTGATGATTATTTTTCAATCCAGTCTTACATAGTTAATGGCAAGATGATTGTTTTCAGTCTTGACAAACTAGTTCTCAATACAGACCATGAAGTATGTTCCATACCATAAGGCCTATCCAACTTGCTCTTTGGGCTTATTATAACTTATCTTCTTGTACAGTCTCACTATTTTCTAATTTCTCAGGAGAACATTCTATATTATCCCACTCTATAGATATCTGTGAGAGCTGCCCTATTATATGTTAATATTTCTTTCTGGATTTAGAAATGATTTTTATTGAAAATGAAAATTATTATTAAAACTTACTCAGAATATGTAAATTAAAGCTATGGGGAAAAATGATACAGATTTTTAACACTATTATTTTACAGCCAAAAAGACTGATGCCAAGAGTGTGTTTTGAAGTTTTCCTCAGGGATACATATTTAGCTAATTCTAATTCTCTGGATCGGTGTTCTGGGGCTCTTTTTTACTATTCTACCAGGAATTAGATAGCTATTTATCAGTTACTAATCAATAATAGCTTATCACGTTGAAATTTGTTTACTCTATTCAACCATCTGTTCTTAAAATAAGTTGGAAAGAGAGTGTTGGGGGGGTGACTAACAAAATTAGATGTTTAGTGTAGAAATCTGGATCTTACGATTGAACAAGTATCTAAATAGACATGACCAGGGATCTGATTTTGGCATAACAGTGTGAGGTAATATATTGACCAGCTAAGTCTTGAGTGGAATTGGTGACAATTGTTTTAAAAACAATAAGAACAATGATTTACTTCTTCTGGAAGTGGTTCTGGAAGAAAACAGAAAAGGAAGAAACAAGAATTCAAAAATCTATGAAAATTCATTTACAAAGATAAGAATCTATGGTATTTGAACCCAAAGCAGATCCTTTTCTCTCCCTCTCCAGCTCAATCAAAGATTCTACTCTAGACTTCTATAGCTAAGAACACAGGCTTCCCTCTTCTTCTAAATTCTTATCAAAGGGCTTTCATTCCAAGAACAGATTTTTTTTTTCTCATTCTGTCCTGGCTCTCTGTCACTGAAAGCAAGACCCAGGAAAATGCAATTAGAAGTGAGGGCTCCCTTCTTCTGCTCAGTCCCCATTCATTGGATATAGACTATACATTATACAGAATACCCTGAAAATATGGGGCCCCAGCCACACTTACCCTGCTCATGCATAGTAGTTCTATGTCCAGAGAGAAAGTCTGACCTCGCAGGCTGCTTTCTTCTTTTCTCCATTGACTACACAGCTCCTAGAGCAGGAACTCACTCAAAGATATGTCAATGTCCTTCCTTCAACTCCAGTATCCTGGCTCAGGTCATAAAACAGATAGCTCCTAGTCTATTTCCAAAGTAACTGACTTCATTCACAAGAGAGCATGGAGAAGTTCAAATGTAAAGGTATGCTCAGGGATAGTGGAATTTGTGGTGAAAGATAAGTAGGAGGACCTTCACAGACTTATTGAAAATGCTTTTTACACTTTAGCCGACTAGTTGGGAGGAGACAACAGGGAATAAAACAGTTGGGAAGAGCCCTCCTGGAATCAGAACAAATATCAAAGATATCTGAAAAGGTATTACTTTGTATTTTTTTCCTTCAAAAAAGTGTATTTCAGTATATTATGGAGGTACATATGTTTTGGTTACAAAGTTTGCTTTTGTAAATTTTATGTCAAAGTTATAGATTGTGTCCTTCACCTAGAAAGTGTGCGATATATCTGAGCAATATACCCATCAGGTGGGAACTAACCCATCTCTCCTACCCCTCCTCCCTACTTGAATTTTGTTGAGTTCCTTTATTTTTTTATTTTTTTTAGTTTATATTTATTTATTTATTTATTTTATTATTTTATTTTTTATTGAATCGTAGCTGTGTACATTAGTTCAATCATGAGGTACAGTGTGCGAGCTTCACATACAATCTGAGATATTTTCATCAACCTGATTGACATAACATTCAAGAGATTTTCTCATTTACTATGTGAAAACATTTTTGATCCGTATATAGAAGTTTTCTCCTGACCCTTCAAATATGGACCACAAGAGTGATCTCACCTTTATCCTCTCTCCCCACTTCCTCTCCCTCCCTTTCCCTCCCTCTCCCGTTTCCCCATCTTCTTGTGTAATAATTGGGTTGTAGCCTTCATTTGAAAGATATAAATTTGCTTCATATTAGGGGTGTATACATTGGATACTTTTTCTTTGATTCTAGAGATACTTTGCTAAGGAGAACATGTTCCAGTTCCATCCATGTAAATATGAAAGAGGATAAGTCACCACCTTTCTTTCAGGCTGCAAAATATTCCATGGTATACATGTACCACAGTTTATTAATCCATGCGTGGATCGATGGACTCTTGGGCTTCTTCCATAACTTAGCATTAATGAATTGGGCTGCAATAGACAATCTGGTACAGATATCTTTGTTGTAATGTGATTTTAGGTCATCTGGGTATATACCAAGTAAAGGAATTATAGGGTCAAATGGCAAGTCTATTTTTAGATCTCTGAGTATTCTCCAAATGTCTTTCCAAATGGATGTACTAGTTTGCATTCCCACCAGCAATGAAGTGTTCCCTTTTCTCCACATCCTCGCCAACATCTCTCGTTTTGGGATTTCATCATGTGGGCTAATCTTACTGGAGTTAGATGATATCTCAAGGTAGTTTTGATTTGCATTTCTCTGAAGATTAAGGATAATGAGCATTTCTTCATGTGTCTGAAGGCCGTGTGCCTGTCTTCTTTAGAGAAGTTTCTTTTCAGATCTTTTGCCCATTCTGGGATGGGATCTCTTGTTCTTTTCTTGCAAATATGTTGGAGTTCTCTGTGTATTCTGGTTATTAAGCCTTTTTCAGAGGCATAACTTCCAAATATTCTTTCCCATTTTGAGGGCTGTCTGCTAGCAATACTTACTGTGTTCTTGGTGGTGCAGAAGCTTTTTAGTTTCATCAGATCCCAGTAGTGTATTTTTGATACTGCTTCCATTGCTTTGGGGGTCCTCTTCATGAAGTATTTGCCCAGGCCAATGCTTTCAAGAGTGTTTCCTGCACTTTCTTCTTGTATTTTTATAGTTTCACGTCTTAAGCTTAAATCTTTAATCCATTGTGAGTCTATGTTCATTAGTGGTGAAAGGTGTGGGTTCAATTTCAGTCTTCTACAGGTTGCCAGCCAGGTTTCCCAGCACCATTTG
>CAUYON010098814.1:0-26257 GCA_963573935.1 Arctocebus calabarensis | reverse complement strand
CTTTTGTGTTTACATGGATGGAGCTGGAACATATTCTTCTTAGCAAAGTATCTCAAGAATGAAAGAAAAAGTATCCAATGTACTCAGCCCTAATATGAAGCTAATTTATAGCTTTCATATGAAGGCTAAAACCCAATTATAGCACAGGAATACAGGGAAAGGAGAAAGGGAGGGGAGGGGAGGGGGAAGGATGAGTGGAGGGAGGGCAATTGGTGGGATCACACCTACGGTGCATCTTAGCAGGGTACTGGTGAAACTTATTAAAGGTAGAGTATCAATGTCTTTATATACTGATCAAGAAAATGCCATGAAGGCTATCTGTAACAGTATGATCAAAATATTTTGGATTGTGTATGAAGCACATTGTGCCCTATGATTGCACCAATGTACACAATTATGATTCAATAAAATTATAAAAAAAAATACATGGTTAAGATAGTAAACTTTATGTTAGGTGTATTTTACCACAGTAATAATTGTTTATAAAAGCAAAAAGAAATGATCATGTTTCAATTAAATCTCTCTCCTTGATGAAAAAGAAATAGCCATGCCCTGTAGGTTCCGGAACATACCATCCAGAGTGACAGGAGACGGGGTGTAGGGCAGCGGGATGCCCGTGGGCAGCTCCTGCACGGCTGACGTCTGACCTGGGCCTTGATGGAGATTTACCAGGCAGGGAGAGAGTGCAGACCTGTCAGGGAGAGGGGCTCAAAGAACCCAGGCCTGCAGGCCAGGCAGCCCAGGGCAGCTAGCGGTGAAGCAGGCAAGGGGGCTGGGTGTGGTGTGCCACGCCTTTTCCACCTGGGTGACCTCAAAAATTGATTTGATGCCTCAGCCTGTAGAGTGGGGCAGGCTTTCTTTTTAAAGATTAGATATGTTACATGAAAAAGACCTTTTGCATGGTGCCTGCAGTGCTCAGTCTAGGAGTGACTGGCCACGCAGCTGCAGGAGAGCTCGTCCAGATAGCGCTGCGAGCAGGCACAGGAAGGCTTCACCTGCGCTGTGACTCCAATCCCGAGGATTAGACACGGTCCCTTTCTGACAGATGTCTCCACAGTTTGGGCAGAAGATCAGCATGAGGGGCTTCAAAGGTAGGCAGGGGCATAGTCAGCGGGCACTCTCCTGGCACAGGTGAGCACTGGCAGGGGGGACATTGCAGTGGCCTGGGGGACAGAATGGCACCCGAGAGATGCTCCCGTGTGGGGGCCGGCAGGATGCTGGTTTCACACACTGTATTTCTATTTTAAGGTCTCAGTATAAGGCCAGATTGTTGGCAAAAAAGTCCTGCTATGCTTACTAATTCCCAGCTTCTGGCTCGTTGTGCGTTATATGAATCACTGGGTCACTGTGTGCCCTTTCAAGGAATATAATGTTCTCATTCTCATGCCAGAAATACCTGCCAGCTTTAATCGGCTACAGTCCAAGAGACCTGCTCTTTCTGGTGTGTTTTCTCATCTGCAGATGCCCAGAGGACTAACCCGGCTGTGTTGTTATTCCTGTCCACACTCACACAAGGAAAACTGCGTAGACCTGCTCACTGCTTGAATGCTGAACACTCAAGGTGTCATTTCCACCTTAAAACTTTAAATCAAAGCCTCTTATGACCAAAGCCAACATGTAGGAGACCAGATCACTCAAGGGCAGGAGCAGCCAGAGTTAAGCTTTGAACGCTCTGTAACATAAGAAACACCTGTGATGTAACAGCTCGCTCACACGTCGGTGATAAGGGCGTTGGGAAGGGATTCGGCCGTCCTTGAGAGCAGGAGAGCGTGAGCATTGGTGCCTGGCAGTCCCCACACCTGTGTGTAAGTAGGCACAAGATCACTTCTACACGTAGCTGCAGGAGAGTTAGTCTGGACTCGCTCTCTGACTCTTAGGCTCCTTCTGCTCCGAGGGTGCCTGCCCGGCGCCCTTCTATAAAGACTGTTTCTCTCCCTCCGAGACTGTTTTTTTCTCTCTCTTTCTCTCTCCTCCTAAGACAAAGTGCCCTCTGGCACCTGAGAGGTGGTTGATCCTGAGCAAGGCAGCACAGAGGTCCACGTCCAGACAGTTTCTCAGGTTGGAGCCGGCAACCTGGCGTCCCGCCCCCCCCCACCCCCAAGGCTCAGACTCCCACCTACAAACCCGGGGCTGTCCCTGTGCGCGTGGAAAACACGAACCCGAATGTGCTTGAGGAGCTCCACTGTGTAAGCCGTGGCTTGTAGTGAGAGACCAGTGGCTGGACACGCTGGGAGCCGTCGGGGAACAGGACTGCAGGGAGATCCACCGCTTTACATGGAAGTGGAGGGCGAGTCAGAAAGAGGTGGTGTGGTGACACGTAACCACACTCAGAGGTCACTGGTGGCCTTCTGCGTGACAAGGAGTTATTTTTCTATTTTCAGTTCGTTGAGCGTTTTTATCAGATAAAGGTATTCAGATTTGTCAAGTGATTCTTTGGTCATGACTGAGTTGCTGTTATTTAATCTGGTAATATGTTGAACTATATTGATTGACTTTTGGATGTTAAACTAGCTTCAAATTTCAGGGATAAATCCTATTCAGTCATGTTGTAGAAGCATTTTAAAAAACATATTGCTGTATGCAATTTGGTAGTATTTTGTTGACAAACTTGGTGTCCATGTTCATAAAGGATATTGGTCTGTAGTTTTGTTTTCTTGCGATGGATTTGGTATCAGTAAAACTGGCCTTGTAGTGTGAGTTGAGAATTTCTTTCTCCTTTTCTATTTTTAAGAGACTTTGTAACACATTGATGTTAATCCTTTAAATATTTGGGATAATTCACCAGTGAAACCATCTTGTTCTGGGCCTTTCTTTGGGGTTAGTTTCTCTGATAACCGATTCAATCACTTTACTTCTTATAGGTCTAATCAAATTTTCTTTTATTTTAGTCCATTTCAGCAATTTGTACCTACCTTGTTAGAAGTCGATTTCATCTAGGCCAGTGCTTCTCAACCTGTGGCTCACTACTCCTTTGGACTGTTTTAAAGGTTCTCAGCAATAAGAAGGTTGAGAACCATTGATCTAGGCTATTGATTGACGTGTAATTTTTCATGGTGTTCCACCCTTTTGTATGCTGAATAGTGTTATCTCCTTCTTTGTTCCTGACATTAGTAAGGTAAATTTATTTTTTCAGTCTACCTAAAAGATTGCTTATCAATTTTGTTTATCCTTTTAAAGAATCAATTTTAGGTTTCAAAAATTTTCTCTTCTCTATTTTATTTATTTCCACCATAATCTTTATCATTTTCTCTCTTCTGCTAGCTTTGAGTTTTGCTTGCTTTAGTTTTCCTAGTTTTTGAAGGTGGATGGTTATTTGTTTGAGATCTTTCTTCTTCTTTTTTAATATAGGTGTCTACAGCCATATATTTTCCCATAAGTTTTAGTATGTTGTGTTTTTGTTTTCATTTATTTGGAAGTATTTTTTGCTTTTCCTTGTGATTTCTTCTTTGGTCCATTAATTATTTAGAAATGTGTTGCTTAATTTTTATATATGTATGTATTTTTGAATTTTATACATTTCTTTTTTTTTGATTTCTAATTTAATTTTTTTTCAGTTAGAGAATGTTTATGTTATGATTTCAATCTTTTTAAACTTACTGAGGCCTATTTTATGCCCTGACTTATGATCTCTCCTGGAACACCTTCTATATTCTTGAGGAATATGTAAAATGTTCTGTATACTTGGTTTATTGTGTTATTCAAATATTCTATGTCCTTGCTCATCTCCTATGTATTTTTTCTACATATTACTGAAAGTGGAGTGTTGAAATTGCCAATATTATTGTTGAATTGTCTATTTTTCCCTCCTTTTCTGCCAATTTTTGCTCTGTGTATGTCACAGGTTTATTGTAATTTGCATGTATGTTCATAACTATTATGTCTCTTTGGTGTATTGAACCATGTTATCATTATAAAATGCTTTCTTTGTCTCTATGACAAAGAATGATTTTTGTCTTAAACTGTATTTTTCCTTATGGTAATATACCCTATCTAACTCATTCCTGTTTACATGGTATTTCTTTTTAACATTCCTTTACTTTCAACTGACTTTTTCTTTTGAAACAGAGTCTCACTACGTTGCTCTGGGTAGAGTGCCGTGGCGTCACAGCTCACAGAAACCTCATATGTGCACAACCTTATATGTGCCTTTGAATTGTCTCTTTTACATAGCATATAGTGACCATAGTTTTGTTTGTTTTCTTTACCTATCTTCAATATCTGATTTTCTCTGGGAGTGTTTATTCATATTAATGCAATTACTAATGAGGTAGAATTTACATCTGCTACTTTACTTTTGTTCTTTTGTTTCTTACTCGATTGCTCCTCTGTTCCTCCGTGTCTGCCTTTTGTGTGGTGAATAGATATTTATTTTCTAGTCTAATTTGATTTTTGTTTCTTGTTTCTTTTACTATATATATTTTTTCAGTTATTAGTTAATGATTGCCCTGGGTATTATAATTAACATCTTCACTTTAACCAATCTAGTTTGGAATAACGTTAATTTAATAAGTTTCAATAAGTTTAACAACTTTCATTAAGTTTAATACCCAAACTTTGTGTGAGTGGTATTTGTTCTCCCCTTTTTGTGCTGATTTTGCCATATAACTCATATCATTATTTATTAAAGCCCACAAACACAATTTGATAACTAATGTTTTATGCAGTTTTCTTGTAAAGAAGACAAGAGAAAAAAGAGTTATAAAGAAAAAATTCATTTATATTTTCTTTTATCATTACTTTTTATTTCTTTATGTGGCTCTTCATTCATTTCTGCCTGAAGAACTAACTCTCTTGAGTATTTTTTGTGAGGCAGAACTGTTAGCGAGAAATCCTCTCTCTCTTTTTTTCTTTCTTTTTTTTCCCCTTGGTTCCTAATCAGATTTTCAAATCACCTTCAGATTTACACATTGTAAACTGAATGCCAATACTTTTAGACATAGGTACAGAAAAAGAATTATAGGATAACAAGGGGGAAGTCTACCAGGTAAAATGTTCTTTCTTCTTCAGTAAAATATTGTAATTGTGGCAAAACAGAAAAAACACTTTCACTGATCCCACGCCAGGCAGCAGGCACCTCTCTGCACGCAGTTTTGTTGTGTAGTACAGGGCGTGGGGTGTCTTGGCCAGGCTCGGGTCACCACTAGTCCGTCTCTGTCAGCACTGACACCTGTAAGCTGGCGTGTGGGTGCTCAACATGTTTAACAGCTGGGAGCTGTGATGGCACGGCACTCTACCCAGAGCAACATAGTGAGACTCTGTTTCAAAAAAAAAAAAAAATGAGTTGAAAGTAAAGGAATACTAAAAAGAGATACCATGTAAACAGGAATGAGCTAGATAGGGTATATTACCATAAGGCTTTATACCTCACCTCAGCTCAACATGTTTAACATCTGAACGAGTTGCCAGGTCACTAAATGCTTCCCCGCCTGTAGGCTTCATAAAAGGCATGAAGGAACAAGACTGAACCTGAATTATAGTATTTCTCATCCTATTGTTCTTTTAAAAAGATAGTTTAGAAATACTTACTTAATCATCTCTACTTCTTGGAGGAGAATGAGGTGTGCATGTGGTTTTTTTTTATTATTGGGGATTCGCTGAGGGTACAAGATGTGTCAGACCCCGAGACCCCACCCCTCCCTCCTTCTCTCTCTCTCTGCTCTTCCCCTCCCCTACCCTCACCGTGTCATTAATTGTCATTAATTGTCCTCCCGTCAAAATTGAATACATAGGATTCATGCTTCTCCATTTTTGTGATGCTTTACTAAGAATAATGTGTTCCACTTCCATCCAGGTTAATACAAAGGCTGTAGAGTCTTCATTTTTTTTTAATGGCTGACTAGTATTCCATGTATACATGTATCACAGCTTGTTAATCCATTCCTGGGTTGTGGGGCATTTAGGCTGTTTCCACATTTTGGCGATTGTAGATTGAGCTGTGATAAACAGTCTAGTGCAAGTGTCCTTATGAAGGTTTTTTTCCTTCTGGGTAGATGCCCAGTAATGGGATTGCAGGATCAAATGGGAGGTCTAGCTTGAGTTCTTTGAGGGTTCTCCACACTTCCTTCCAAAAAGGCTGTATCAGTTTGCAATCCCACCAGCAGTGTAAAAGTGTTCCCTTCTCTCCACAACCACGCCAGCATCTGCAGTTTTGAGATTTTGTGATGTGGGCCACTCTCACTGGAGTTAGATGGTAAACTAACCAATTTTTAATAGGCAGGTTTAGGTTTCCAATTATTGGCTCTCACAAAATAAGGAAAATATAAAATAGTAAAAGAGGAAAAAAATACAAAAGCGAATGTTTAAACCGATTCAAGATTGTTCACAAGTTACACATACAGAGTGAGGGTCCACTGTACATGTTTATTCTTTGGTCCTTCTTTATTCACTTACAAACTTGGACTGAGTACCTGCTTTGTGCCAGACATTGAGTTCACAGACCTTGATATATTTTAATTTCCATTAGGGCAAGGGCTAGATCTAATTACAGTAATCCTCCCTTATCCACATTTTCATTGTGCATGGTTTTGCCTTCCAAAGTCAACTGTAGTCAAAAAATATTAAATGGAAGTTCAAGCAACAAACAATTCACAAGTTTAAATTGCACACCATTTTCCAAGCAACATGATGAAATCTTCCCCCCACCCAGCTCCATCCCAGCCAGGACGTGAATCATCCTTTTGTCCAGTATGACCTTGCTGTTGGTGCTACCCATTCATGAGTCACTTAGAGGCTGTCTCCATTGTCTTAGTTGTCTCAGTTATCAGATCTTCTGTCAAGAGTATCTCAATGATTGTGTTCAAATAACCTTTATTTTATTTAATAACAGTCATAAAGCACAAGAGTAGTAATGCTGGTATATTGCTATAATTGTTCTCTTTTATTCCTAGTTGTTAATCTTCCTGTTCCTAATTTATAAATTAAATTTTATCATAGGTATGCATATACAAGAGATAATGTATATCTAGGATTCAGTATTATTCATGGTGTCAGAAATCTTCTGAGGGTCTCGGAACATATTCCGCAAAGACAAAGCGAGACTACTATACAGTCTGGGTTACAGCCCAAAGGAGAAGCAAGCATGGCCTGTTGGCCAGTGTATTTTTTGCATTTTCAAAACACAACATGAAGTGTCACAGCAGCCAGCACTATCACAGAAGTCTATCTAACCTTGTTGTACTTGAGAATAGAACATATAGCTGATTTTGGCAGAAAAATGATTAAATGCAGATTTCTTTCCCCAAGACTCAAATGTCTAAAAGGGGCTATTAATTCATATCTCCAATGTGTAAAAGTAAGTGAGATTATGTATGTAAGGCCTTGGCAAATGGTTAAAGATACATATTAGCTAGAAGATACACAGCTACAGCTGTACCATCCTCCTGAGCTTCCCATCTTAAAGTCTAAAGTCCATTTCATGGTTTACGGAGCCTTTGAAACTATGTGACCCCGTTATCTTCTATCCCCAGTTACCTCCTTATCTCCTACCACGTTCCCCTTGCTCACTCCACTCCAGCCACACTGTCCCTTCTATTATTCACAACTGCCCAGCACAGCCCAGCCTCAAGTCTGCTCCATCAGGCGATTCCCTCCTTCCACATGACTCTTCCCTCTCTTTCTTCAAGTCTATGATCAAAGTCACCAACCAATCTGATAGGCCTTCCTGACACTGAGACACAGGTAGCCCCACACCACTCATCCTGCTCTATTAAGTAACTGTATTTACTCCACATTATATTTTTTTTTATTGTCTGTTCTCCACTGCAAATACAAATTCCTCGAGGGCAGGACCTAATACATACGTGGCACATATTAAGCATGGATAACTATTCACAGAATAAATAAAGAGACAAAAAACAAAACAGGAGAACACAACCCAAACCTCAGATTATTTACACCTCAGCAAAATGATGGAAGGCACTCTTATTTCTGCTCCCTTCTCTCACTTACAGATAGCACCCATTTCTTATCATAACTGCAACTGTCTTTTGCTTTTTCACAATTTCACTTATTCTCCCATCTCCTGCAATACCTTCTTAGCAACGCCCCACCCTCTGATTATTTCATGCTATAGGAAGATATGTACCTGTATTTAGCATAGTATTCCTCACAGGTAAAACGTGCTACAAAAATCATGCTTTACCTTTAATACAGGGTGGCCATAAAGTTCATGTGCAATTAATACAGGGTGGCCATAAAGTTCATGTGCAATTTAAAATAGTTGTCTATTTTAAATGTATAAAATTCATTTACCATGGGAGGTATGAAGAGAAAAATCCTTAAGTCAAGCAGAGGTTCCCACATCTTTCAAACAGACATCTCCACCATTCACCCGCAGTCCATCTTACCTAGTACGAGTGACTTCAAATCCTAAAATCATCTTTGCCAAAGGAATTCCATAGCCATTAAAGAGCTAGAAAACAATAACAAAGTTCTGCAGAAAGGTACCAGATAGAAAGAACACAAGCGCTGAAGTCATGTGTTAGTGGCAGAAATGAAGAAATCAGGAGGATAAAGAGTCTCAAAGACCCATCCAGTTTTTGAAATGTCGTCTGTGATCATAACAATTTATTCAAGTAGAGATGTGTTTCTTTGACTACATCTTTTTTCTGCTTGCTTCCGGGGCATCCAAATTGGTTTTTTCTCTGCTGCACATTGGAAGAATAGTTGTATGGGCCACACATTAAATACACAAACACTAATGAAGAGCTGATAGCAAAAAAAAAAAAAGATCCACGCATACTTTTTGTGATATCCGACACCACAGATAAGCAAAAACAGTACTCACAAAATCAGCATGCAGCCCACTGGCCATAGGTTGGACACTTACACCAAGTAATATATACAATCCAGTGTCATTGAAAAGTAAAAAGTCAGAGTGGAAAGAGAGAACAACTTTCAGTGGAGCTGCATAAAGAACAATGAGGTGGCCGCTCCCAGGCCACTGAGTGGCTGCCAACTGGCCAGACTCGCTTCATCTTCCCTTCTCCCACAAATGACCCCACTGTTGGCATTAACTCCTTACAAGAAGTACTCACTTTCTTAAATTTAAAACAACCATTCAAAATGGACAGGAGCATTTTCACCTACAAATTTTTAATTTTTTTGTTCTTTGGGGAAGAAAAGGCAAAAAACAACAAAAAAAAACCCCACCTTTCTAATAATGTAAAAAGCTCTAAAAGGTTCTTAGAACTCATTGTTGTCCGGTGGTTCATGCCTAATCCTAGCACCCTGGAAGGCCAAGGCAGAAGCTAGGAGTTTGAGACCAGCCTGAAAAGAAGAGCGAGACCCCATCTCTACAAAAAACAGAACAAGTAGCCAGGCATAGTGGAGCACGCCTATTCCCAGCTACTCAAGAAGCTAAAACAGGAAGATCCCTTGAGCCCAAGAGGTCAAGGTTGCAGTGATCTATGATGACACCACTGCACTCAAGCCAGGGTGACAAAGTGATACCCTGTCTCAGAATCAGAAAAGATTTAACATAAAAAAGTAAAAATAAAATAAGATCACTTTTTTCTTCTATTTAATCCTTTCTTTAAGCACAAGTAGTTTTTTACTAAGATACAATCCACACACCATAAAATTCACTCTTTTTAAAAAATGCAAAATGTAATTGTTTTTTAGTATTTTCACAAAATATTCATTCTTTCAAAAATCAGGAACCTTATAACTTTACTTTGTCAGACATGATTTAATATGACTTTTGAATGTAAAATGTGTTCATGCTATACTGTCTTCTTAGTCCTACCTGCTTTCTTAAGGATATTAGGACTACATTAATCAATAAAATCAAAGTTTATGAAAATTATTTTTCTTGTAAAAATGGCTTATTGCTGGTAATCTGATTGGAAAGTTAGGCTTAAGTACTTCTCTTGAGTTTGCACAGGAAGTTCAGAGATATAATTTGGTTTACATATTGCAGATAAGTCATTTTCTAAAGATGCTATTATTGATACTTTTATGTAAGACTGAGAAAACATCAATTAGCTATATCAAAGGATATTATTATTATTATTAAAGGAACCTGGAGAAAATGTATACCCTTACCACGTATTCTTTGTTATGGCTGATCTCAAGATGATTGAAAGTTCCTAGGTTAAGCCAATCTAACAAAAAAGGCATAACTTATTAAATCTTTAGAATGACTATTATAACATATAAAGCATTACTAAACAGTATTTCTCTGCTTAATTCTCTTACGATTGCTTTAAAGTAGTCTAAAACATGCTTTCTCAATGAGGCTGGGGTAAAAAAAACATACTCTTTGTATGTATAAATCAGATATACACATGTCATAAACAGAGATACAGTATATCTCTGGTATTAAATTTTCATATGGAGAATAATTAGGAAAAAAATGTCTAAAAGACTAGGGGCAGAAGTAAAAAACGGGTGAGAAAAATTGATCTACAAGAAACTAAAACTCTTTCCTTGATAAAAATGCCAAATTTTTATAATTATACATATCACTATCTTTAATTTCAAGTATCAGGCTGCTTATAGGAAGACTATCTACAGAGACAGCTGTGACTCAAAAGATATCACTAATATTCCTTTATGCTGTACACAGATGGTAACTTAAAGAGTTGTAACAGCTAAAATTCTCTTATGTCTCTTATATAGTGCCAGCTCTCCATACATTAAAAGACAAAATTTAAAGCTGAAATATTATGGATATATATAATATTATAAATATAATTTAAAATATATATGTTATAAGTTTTAAAATATATATGTGTGTGTGTGTGTGTGTATATATTTTTTGTTTGTTTGTTTGTTTGTTTTTTGAGAAAGAGCCTCAAGCTGTCACCCTGGATACAGTGCCATGGCATCACAGCTCACTGCAAATCCCAATTCCTGGGCTCAAGCGAGTCTCCTGCCTCCACCTCCCAAGACTACAGGCACATGCCAGCTCAGGTGTAAATGGCTGGCGCCTTATTTGCATTTGCCACAGGTGCCGAGCCATTTTTTTTTTTTTTTTTTTTTTTAAGAGATAGAGGTCTCATTGTACTGCCCAGGCTGGAAGGTACTGGCTACTCACAGATGCAATCATGGCATAATACAGCCTTGAGCTACTGGCTTCAAGTGACCCTCCAGCCTCAGCCTCCCAAGGAGCTAGGACTACAGGTATCCAGCTGAAATACAGTATTAAATTTTCGAAACCAGTAAGAATAGGAATATATATAAGTATTTCAATAAAAATGTTGACTTTAATGACAGCTAAAAATATAAAACATTCTGAGAGAAAACAAGAAGTGTTCTCACCACTGGACTACCCTCTCGTATTCTTTGAAACAACTGAAAAAGAAAAATGTGAGCAAAGAGAGTAGTCACATGGGCGTTCCCTATAAAATTAGCTTTTTTTTTTTCAAATAAATTATATTGAAAATGTTCAGCTGACTTGTCTTTTAAAAATAAATTTTAATTTCGGTCATATGGGAAATCACAATACTTCCTCACTGCATCATAAAGAGTATGCCATCACCATTCAACTGTCCCAAAGGCTCTCTACACAGATGTCCACAGGTAGGAACACCAGGATAGTGATGGATGCTGAATAAAGATAAAGGAAAGGCTTCCAATGAGGAAAGATGGTAAGAAATTACAGCAAAATCACGAGCTTTAGAAGTGATCCATGGGGCTCAGCGCCTGTGGCTCAATGGGCTGGGGCGCCAGCCACGTACACCTGGGCTGGCGGGTTCGAATCCAGCCTGGGCCCGCCAAACAACAATGACGGCTGCAACCAAAAAATGGCCAGGCGTTATGGAGGGCACCTGTACTCCCAGCTACTTGGGAGGCAGAGGCAGGAGACTTGCTTGAGCCCAGGAATTGGAGGTTGCTGTGAGCTGTGATGCCATGGCACTCTGTGCAGGGTGACAGCTTGGTGCTCTGTCTCAAAAAAAAAAAAAAAAAAAAGTGATCCATGGAAGTAACATGGTGAGTAAATGGCAACAAGAGCAAACAGAAAATAAAGAGGAAGGAGCAACGCTGCCAGATCTAACTCTATCCAGATAGAGAAGAGCATTATTCAAGGTTCAGCCAGCCCAGCTGGATCATAACAGAGTTCCCAATCTCATCGGTTGGTCTGGGCTATAAACCACGGCCCCATTAAGCTATAAATGACAGAAATTTCTGCCAAGGCACAAGCTGGCAGAATGCTTATTCACCTAGCTCTGCCAACTAGGACTCTATTGGTGTGGCCAATCAGGACATTCTATCAGATATACCAGCTAAAAAGTCCTAAATTAGATGATCTGAAAGTTTCTTTTTATCATAGCAATTACCAGAGAACACATGCTCTCTGGCAAAGTTCTAACAAAGCCTACATGGAATGGTGTGTAGTTAGATGCCATTAACTATAAGGAATTAGATAATTAGTGAATACGTGCACTCCCTAGAGTTCTAGAAGACTCTGAAGTGCCACCAGAATATAAGCTCTAAGGAGACAAGGACTATGTCTCTTGTACATCGTGATAGAAGTTTGCTGAAGAAATGAGCAAGGTAAGTGAGAGCAGAGTCTGAAATATATTTGAATAATTTTCGACATGTGGGCATTTTAAAACTATACATATTTAGTTCAAAATATATGTTTTATATATATATATATATATATAACTTGATTATATATATATGTATATATATCAAGGCTAATACTAAGATGTAGGTTCATTTGTAAGGTGAAGAAAAATGTTTGCAAATCCTTAAACTTTCAAAGAACATTTTTAAGTCCCAAATGAAATTGTAAAATCATCAAAGTCTGGGGTTGGCTCCACACCTGTAGTTCAGCAGCTATGGCTCCAGCACATACACCAGAGCTGGTGGGTTCAAATCCAGCCCAGGCCTGCCAAACAACGACAACTACAACACCAAAATATCCAGGCATTGTGGTGGGTGCCTGTAGTCCCAGCCTACTTGGGAGGCTGAGGCAAGAGACTCGCTTAAGCCCAAGAGTTGAAGGTTGCTGTGAGCTGGGTATGCACAGCACTCTACCCAGGGTGACAGCTTGAGACTCTGTCTCAAAGAAAAAAAAAAGACTGGGGTCTGGATCTTTTACCCTAGAATTTAAAAATTTGCATAAAAAATCCTTTAAACAGCAAAGATGATTAATAGCAAGGACAAGAGAGATGGTCTTCACTCTTCACCTAAATTAACAAGTATTTTAGTTCCTACAATGTTCATACTTAACAAGGGAAAAAAGTAACTGTATAAAATGTAAAATTATTAGGTCATTTCAGAGACTCTCACTTTTTAAAAACTAAGCTAACTTTCACTAACTTCCTATAAAAAAATTCCTTGCATTTATAAAAAGCCTGAATGGAAATGTAAAACACAAAGTGAGTAACTGGACTAAACTCTGGTTGGACAAAGCTAACTAATACAACAATGCTACATAGGATAAGGCCTGGCAGTGCTGACTCTGGAGACGCTAAGGGAGACCCCAAGGGAGACCCCCTTGAGCTCTGACTTGATGACTGACAGGAGTCCAGGTTCTTGGCTCTACCTCTTTTCACAACCATCTCATAGAACTTTATTAACTCATGCTCTTTGGTTCTAAATTGGTCATTAAGAATAAATATAATCATATATGAGGTACTTCCAACTAAAACCACCTAGTTAAATGATAGTAAAACCTGAAATAATATCCATCTCTTCTAACCCTTGGATAATTCTCTTAATATCTACAAAAAGCTTTTTTGAATTGGATAAGTTTAATCAAATCTTCTAGTATTAGTCCTCAATACAATGGTTCTCAAATTTGAATATGCATAACAATCACAGAGGGAGTCCCTTTAAAATCTCTTCCCCCCAGTTTCCAGGCAAAGCAATCTACATTTTTAACAAACATCGTGAGTGACTGATGAGTGCTCTACATTAAACCACTTTTAAAAACAGTTACTGGCTCAGCGCCCCCTAGCACAGTGGTTGCAGCAGCACCAGCCACATACACCAAGGGTGGCGGGTTCAAACCCAGCCCCAACCAGCTAAACAATGATGATGACAACCTCAACAAAAAATAGCTGGGCGTCATGGCACGCACCTGTAGTCCCAGCTACTTGACTGGGACAAGGCTGAGGCAAGAGAATTACTTAAGCTCAAGAGTTTGAGGTTGCTGTGGGCTGTGACGCCACAGCACTCTACCCAGGGCGACACAGTGAGACTCTGTCTCAAAAAAAAAAAAAAAAAAACAGAAAAGAAAAACAGCTACTGTTGGCTTGCCACCTTCCGAAGCACAGTGGTTAAGGTGCAGGCCACATGAACTGAGGCTGGCGGGTTTGAACCCAACCTGGTTCAAACAACAATGACAACTGCAACAAAAAATAGCCAGGCATTGTGGTAGGAACCAGTAGTCCCAGCTGCTCGGGAGGCTGAGGCAAGAGAATCACTTAAGCCCAAGAGTTTGAGGTTGCCATGAGCTGTGATGTCATTGCACTCTATGAAGGTGACATAGACTCTGTCTCAAAAAAAAAAAAAAAAAAAAAAAGCTGTTGTATCACTGCTTAAAAATAGGTTCTGTAAGCAACTGTACTTTGCTTTGTGATACAGAAATGTTCACAATTCAATAAATTGAATATTGTGGGCTAAATTCTATTTTGCCACAAGTGGACTTTAAAATTTTTTAAATACAACTCATTCTGAGAGGTAGAAGTAGTTTCTTATACTTTCTGCTACAGGTTGAATTCCATGCTGCTCCCATCCTCATCTTCATCTCGGTAGTTAAAAGATTTGTAATTAGGAATCTTCTTAAAAGAGCATTTTCTCCCCCAGTTTACTCCTTTTGCCTTGTCAGGAATGTCAGTATTCTAAAAGTAGTTGACTTATAAATCTGAGTTTTAAAAACAAACCTGGAAAATGCAGAATATTTCTTTAGGAAGGAAAATGTATTTAGTCAGAAATAAAGAGGAACCTATTTCTGGAAATCTTACTGTTACATGTTAAGATTCAACAGCTTCGGAAAAAAAAATATCAGCTATGGTAGAGCCTTCCAACATTGTTTAACTTTGTATCAAAAAAAGTCCACATTTAAGGAAAATGCTTATATTAAATCATGTAGATTGGGTACAAGGTATTGGGAAAAAATGAGATTTTTACTATTTTTCAAGAAAAAGAATCAACTGTTCTTTGGAAGTACCTAGAGAGAACCAACTTAAGTAAAAAATACCACTTCTAGTAGTGTTTTTGGCATTGTAAACATAATCCCAGAATGAAGCCTGGCAAAATGTATTCTAGGCTCAATTTTGCCATGCAAGAGCCATGTGACCTTGGGAAATAACTTCTTAGAGTCTATGTTTAATATATAAAATGAGATGGCTATATAAACAACACTTTGGTTCCAGAAGCTTAATTCACTTTGAGGTATTTACAATCAAAAAACATTTGAGGTATATGACACCTCTAATGTGCTTGATCCAAAGACCTAATTAAAACTCAACTGGAAACTTGATACTATGAATAACTTAGGGTACTTACTGCTATCAGTTACATATTGTGCTTTGCTACTCTGAAAAGTTGAGTACTTTGAACACCTTAATTTTCACATACTGAGTTTTCTTTCAGGGGGGTACACGTGTGCACCACAGTCGGGTTTTGAAAAACAAACAAAGTATCTTTTCAGTCCTTCCCAACGCATTATTCCTGCAAACTCAGGAGGAAAAGACACCTTGAAGTCTTACCCAGAAACTACAGTGTTGCAGTAATTACATCAGAAAAATACCATTTTTTCCCTAATGAACAAAGATAGTCTCCTGAGATTTACAGTTATCCTCCAGTAATCAACTTTCTTCTGTCTCCTCTCACTCGTTAGCTCAAACATTTTCAATTTTAACCAATATTAAGTTCGCAATTCATTCTTGTTCCCAACGGATCATACTGAATCCAAAAAAAACCCCCAACAATGCAACAGGAAGCAATACATACATTGAGCCATTCCATGAACGTTGGGGATGCACAGATACCGCGTTCAAAATAAATAAACTTTCCAGGAACCTTATTTACCGACTTGGGAAAGGTAGGTCTGGAAACAGCCAGCTAACTTCGATCCCAAGTTGGCATCTTAGAGAAATGCCGTGCGTTTTCAAAACACCCAGGACCTCAGAGCCTCCCAGCCCAGAACTGGCCAGGGGAGCACACGCCCATCGGCCCTGCCTGGAGAGGAAACAATGGGAGAGGCGCGAGGGAGCTAGCGCGGCGCCCGGGGCGCCCGACTCCGCAGCGCCGCGCCCCGTCCCAGGTGCCCGGGCCCGCGGCCCCCGCCCTGAGCCCCAGGGCGCGGCTCACCTGCGGCGACGCGGGGAGACCGCAGGACTTACCGAACAGGGTCAGGGCCATTGTAGCGGCGCTGTCCGCCCGCTCGCCGCCGGCCGCCAGTCCACGCGCTCGTCCCAGGCGGGCCAGAGATCACCGCATCGGCCCGACGCGCTCACACCTCAGAGGGAGTGGGGTGCCGGAGGGGCGTGGCGGGAGCGCCGGCGCCCGGGGAGGCTGCAGGCCGGGGTGCAGGGCCGCTGCAAGAAAAAGTTATTCACGCGTTAGTGTCGGCGCACCCTGCCCCGGGGAGCCCCGCTAGCCCCGCGCTAGCCCGCACTTGTCGCTGCCATCTGGCCACAACCAGGAGCGTGCGCGCAGCGGCGGTACCTGCGAGGCAGGAGGGTTGGCTGCGGCGCAGTGGCAGGCGCAGAGGCGGCGCCGCAGTGGCGGCGGCGGCGGAGAGAGGAGCAGCCTCGCGGAGCCCCCGGAGGGGAGCGCTCACGCTGCACCCCGCGGCCGCGCAGACGCCATCTTGCGATAGCGTCTCCCACCAGCTCGGCCGCCCAGCCGCCTCCCGCCTTTCCCTCGGGCGGCCGGGCCGAGTGCGTTCCCATGGCAACGGGCGCGCGCGGGGGCGCGGGGGCGCGCCCTCCCTCGCCGCTGTGGGAAGCTGCCCGCGCCCCTAGTGAGGGCGGCGGCCCGGAGCGGAGACGGGATGGGGCGGAGGCGGCGTGCGTTTTAGTTGAAATCCCAGGCTTTTTCTTGAATGGGATTGAAGAGGAGAAAATTGAGCTGTTGCTTCAAAAAGGAAGAGTCGCGGGAGGATGCTCCGTGGATTCAGCACCCAGGCAGGGTCATCTGGGGGCCGGCTGCGTCGGAGGAGGCAGTGGTCCTCCGGGCGCCCTCAGGGTTAACCGGGACTGGACCCGGCCATCGGAAGCTGCGGGATTCGGGCAGGGAGCCTGGAGAGGACCTGAGGCACGAGGTGTTGCTTTCCTTCCAAGTGGACTTAGCGCTCCTAGTAGTCCTGGTCCGATTTTCGCATACATGTATGCAAACAGGAGTCACTTAAGCATCTGGGATTGCCTTAAATAATTTGATAAAAGGTCGATGCTTAAACCTAATTTTCTTCCCTTCACGTTTTACCTCTTTAACATTGTCTCAGGAAAGAAAAAAAAAGCATGATTCCATAGAAGAATGTGCTCCTGAGCTTTTTGTATTTATGTGATAGTATCTGGCAACAACCTTCTGTGACTTTCTGTCCTGACCTGGTCTTTGCCTTAGTTAAGGAGGAATCATATAACACCTGGAGATTATCAACCAAAAGCTGTTCTTGAAAAACTCAATTATGATGTTTTTTGTTATTTTCATTTGATGTATTCAAAAATTCATTATTTACTTGCTATGTTAGTTCCCTGTTTAAGAAATTCCTTGTTTCTTTCTTCACTGCTTAGGGATGTGACACTGTTTTGGTAGCTAATTGTGTAGACCTTCTCTTCGGTTTCCATTCCTTTCTACATGCACACCTCTTTTAGTTCTTCAGGTTCCCAAAGTGTCATTTTCCTCTTTCTAATTTTCAACTAATACTTAATAATATTATTTAAATGTCTTCCATTTAATGTACAGAGATAAAATTGTTACAAAGATAAGAATTATTGCTGTACTCCAGATAGAACACAGTTAATTCATCATCGTTATTTCACAACTGACTCAAGCATCAGAAGAAAAGCTGGCTGGAAGGAGGAGCCAAGCCTTTTGTTTCAAGTCAGTTAATTCAAGAAGAAAGAAATGTTAAAATAATTCAACATGAATGGACAAATAAATCGTTGATGGTACACGTTTGAAATTTTCTAACGTAAAATAGCTCTCCTTTAGCCACTAATATAAAAATAAATTTTGAAATCCACAAAATTTTAAATCTTTAATGAAAAAGGGCTCTTGATTTTGAACAGCCCTTTTGCTCATGAAAAATTACAGACAGCTCATGAAGATAAATGAGAAACTCAAGGCGGCTTTGTGGGACAGATATTATAAGCATGTAAAGATTGCTGCTAATCTGCCCAGCAGTCAGACAAATCAGAAATCCAAGTCTCCATATACTGTCTCAACAGTGGTCTTCAATATTTGGGGGGACCTAATTTCCCTTTGAGGCGCTAAGGAAAATATTGTCCCTTTTCCTGGAGTAGTGCTTATGTACATATACCCCCCCTCAAATTTTTCACACACTTTGAAGGCGATTAGGACTGTTAAGAGGCCCTATGTTAGTCCCCAGTATCCTTTATAATCTCAGAAAGTTTTTGCCTCTATAATTTAAAACAAAAATTTACCTTTCACATAGACTCATCAAATTTCAAACAGGAAGCTACCAAACTTCCTCAATTTACAGATAAGAAAATTGGCCAGTGGTTAAAAGATTTCCCCAAATGTGTGCACCTATTTACTGGCAGAACTAATAGGAAAATCTTACACTTCTAGTGTTATTCCCACCACCTCCCCCACCCTCCATCCCCCACCAAGTTAGAGGTGGCATGGTTTGAATTTAAAAAGAAAAATCTGTTTAGTATTAGAAGCAGAATAGCAAGGAGAGTATTTTGTCCTCAACCATTTTGCATTTGGGGGGCTTCTTAGAGGTTGGGAAGTTGAATTTTTTGTTCCCAGAAGTCTTTATTAACATGTCCTTGTACTCAGAACTATGTTTCTAATCCATCTGAGAGGAAAAGTGCCTTTCTCTCTTCTTTGTTAAGCTTTATTAGAGCAGGGCAATGCCACAGCTAAGCTTGTTAGTACTTCTCTGTGCCTTGATAGGTTGTCCTGAGGGGTGAATCAGAGGGCAATTATCTGCCTGGTGTTTACATGCACCCTCCCATGCTTCAGCCAGACTTTGGTTACTGGATCAGCTGTGCACTCTGGTTATGGCCTGGCACAGCTGAATCCTGGTGACAGGCTCAGCGCAAACTCGTCCTCCTCTCCCAAGTCCTTGTAAAGGACTTCTCTACAATTCTTGGTACTCTCACACCCAGCAACGGGCACATACACACATACATAGCTGTTTTTAGGGTACTATTCGGAACAATGCTGTGTGGATGTTGCCATGTTTTCCTTTAAAGCATCTGGCTTTCTACAAGTCATTCAACTCACTTCCAAAGGGTCGGATACTCTACCCATGCTCTCTATACTTGATCAAACTTCCTGTCCCGAAAGTAGTATTGCTTTTTATTATAGCACATTTCTTCAGTGATAAATAGATTGTGTTTCTTTTCTCACTTGGCTGAAAATAAAGCAAGAGCCTTTCAGCTACAGATTCAATGTAAGGAAGGGAAGGGCATCAACAACTTGGAGATGATTATTATGGGTGGTGACTTAGATTGTTTATAAAAAGGGACGAAGAATGAATTGACTTTTCAAAACATTCATGTTTTCATTCAAAGATTTAATTTTGTACTTAACAGGAAAGCACATAGAAGGGCTAGATTTGTTTGCTCATTACTAACTAGTTGTTAGATTTTTAGACAAACGTTTTTCCCTTTCTAGTTCTTATCTTCCTCCTTTATAAAATGAAAAGGATGGTACTAAGTCATTTCTAGTGTCCTTTTTAGGTTTATCTGCCGTTCTGTGATTTCAAAATCTTACCTGAATTATGTTAAAAATGGATGATGTTTTTATTTCAATTTTCAATGTATTTAAGGTGCTGATAAATACCTAATGCAATGAAGAAGTCTTATTTTATTAATCCATTAGTACTGCTATTTCATCTCTAGTGTGTTATAATAATATATTTATCATGAGAAAGCAACCTTTTCAGATTTAACAGGATTAAAATTAGAAGTATGCACTGAACAATCCATTTTAAATCTACTAAAATAGCTTCTTGTTTTTATTTAAGTTTTGTTGACTAAACACAACTGTTTAAAATTGTTTTTCTATGTTTTCAACTAATGACTTATCACAAGTGTTTGGGGTTTTCTTTTTGTTACCCATTTAGCTTCATTCCCGTTGGTAAACATGGATTTGTTCCTCAGTTTTGAATGAAGCAGAAATGAATGAGGCAGTCTTTGCCTCACAATAACAAGTTAAAATTATAGCACTTTATTATGTCGACACAGCTTTAAACACTAGGAACACCAGTGCTGTTAGTACAGTTCCCAAAATAGTATAGAAGTTTGCTTTTGAAGGAAAAAATATCATATTTCTGCTAATGTGATGAAAACACTTTCTATTGAGTTATACTGATTAAAAATATTGAAATTATTTAAATATTCACAGTATATGACATTCTCTCTATCCTATATTTATGTTACCAGTTGAAGTGGTTTTTTTTCCATTGTGTAAATTTGTTCAAAGTGTATTTGGTCTGTTTTTAATAATGTTTTCCTTAATCCAGATGAGTTTTGTTTCCTCCTTCTTTTTGATCTCAGACTTTCTGAATTAATACCTTACCTGATATTTGTATGGCATTTCATGATTTGCAAATAGCACTTTCACAGGACAAAGCCAGATGCACACAAGTGACTAAGGCAACATTTTTCTTTGTGTTTTTTTGCAGTTTTTGGCCCAGGGCCGGGTTTGAACCCGCCACCTCTGGTATATGGGGCTGGCGCCCTACTCCTTGAGCCACAGGCACCACCCAACATTTTTCTCCAGCATGAGAATTTAGACAATAAAACTATATATACATAAAAGAATATGTCATGAACCATAAAACTGGCCTTTAAGCTTAAATAATTCAAACTAATGTTGAGAATTAATTGTGTTCTGTGGACCACTAGAGGGTACCTAAATTATATTTATAGAAGTAATATCAGGCCTTAAAAATGACATAAAACTCAATTTGAAAAATATATAAGAAACCTTCTTTAAATATCAGAAACTTAATCAGTTCTCCTACACAGTTCTTGCTATAGTAGCAAAAGATACTTGGGCCAAAATTATGATACAAGGGAAGGTGGCTGTCTGGTTAGGCACAGATTAGGAATTGCATATTACTGAGGAAACACTGCTCAGTCCTTATTAGATCACTTCCAAAGTGGAAAGAAATTACGTTTGTAGAAGCTCTGGGGGGTGTGTGTGTGTGTATGTTGATGTGAAGGGAAGAGAAACTGGAATTCAAAATTGGAATGAAAAGAAGGTTTTTCCATCCTTAATCCAGAGCAAATTAATTTCTTGTTATTTGCTCAGCACCCAGAGGAAATCTTGGTTCAATAGGCAGTAGAACCATGAGTAATACTCTGAAACGTAGGTTAAAATCTTCCAAAACCCATAGTCCTGTTTTTTATATTTTTGTGATAAAATTTATTTTGACATAATGTCAAAATGACCACTCATTTGGAGTGGTCAACAAAGCTGGGGGAGAGGGGTAAAAGAAACTCTTTTAAATTTGTTTTGAATACATATTTTAAAAGAATACTTATGTCCTGACAAGAAAAATAGCAGATATTTTTAAAGTATTTTTTATAGACTGAAAGTCAAATACATTTTCAAATACACATTAAATAAAAGTACAATGATTATGGGTGCTTTCAAGTAAAAGTTTTTGTTCTGAACTACAATCATATTATGGTACTTTAAGCCAGCATTTTTATTCAAGTGTATTTTTCTGAGGTCACCAGGCATATCTAATGCACAGTGTGAATAAATGTCTATTTAACTTGAGCTTTTGGATTTCTGCCAGATGTAGTTTTGAAGAGGGTTAAGGGGATTTGGCTACAAATCAAATCCCCCTAAGATGGCCATGGTTTTTCTGTTGACGTGGGTGTTCGCAATACGGATGACTTATTCAGGTTGATTACATTGTGAGTTATAAATCAGCAAAATAGCTATGGATTCTGGGTGAGAATTACACAATTAAATAACAAGGCTAAAAATGAAAGAAGTGAATTTCCATGATTAAAATCACAATCTAGGCTCAAAACTTGTCTACTGCCATGTCATAAAGCTCCTTTGTTTCTTGCTGTAAAATAGGACCTGCATCAGACGTTTGGGGCAATGCATAAATTAGAATTCATCCATCCAGCCTTCATCTATTCAACAAATATTTGCTGAGTACCTATGATATACCAGGCATCATGCTAGATTTTTGGCAAAGGAGACAAAGATGAATCAAACGTATTCAGATCTAAAAAAAATTTGCGGTCCCTGGGGGCAGATCAGACTTACAAATAGAACAATGAAAAAGGCCACAGGAGGCCATAGATTGCATATTGTGGGAGTTCAGAGAAGTTATTTCCAGCTGATGAAATGAATAAAGGCTTCATGATGGATGAAGCTGTGTTTTGAGGTCGTTCTGAACAAGTACGAGGCAAACATAAAAGAGAAGGGAAGAGAGAGGTGGAGTTTAAATAAGAGGGAAGGGCATAGAGGTGGGAGATCAATTTGGCAGGCAGGACAATTTGGTAGTAGAAGAGGCTGGGCAGGTAGCCTCTTCTAGACAGGTAAGTTTGGGGACAGATGAGGAAGGTCACCTGCTGAGTTGATGCTTATTATGTTATCTGAAACCTGATCGCTTTCTACAAGTACTTGAGGGAACTACTAATTTGGATTCATTATGTGAAACTCTGGCCTCACATTTTATTAAATTGCCCTGTTTTCCAGTAACAAATTTTTGAGTTATTAGAAAATCGTTGAGTACATTCTCTCTTTCTCTGCCTCACCCACACACATACACACAATTGTGATCAGCTAATGAGACCCATTATACCTTATAGGGAAGCTCATCCTTGTCATCTGTTATTGTCTACAATGCCACAGAATTATCTTTAAAAAGCACTGGTCAGAAAGACCTGGATTCAAATTTGGCTTCACCTCCCACTACCTGTGTGATTTGGGGCAGGTTTAAACCTTTCTGGATTTCACTTTCTTCTGTAAAATGGAGGTACCAGCTGTATCATTTAGTTTGCAACCTTTTAGTTGTAATTGTCAGAAAACTTAAGTCAAATTGGCTTAAACAAAGAGAATGTATTTACTCTGTGATGGAAAAACTTAGAATGAGGGTGAGTTTCAGCAAAGGCTGATCCAACAGTGCAAAGAATGTTCCCCCAAGAGCCTTGTCTCTCCATTTCTCTGATCGCTATCTTTGTATGCCACAGGACTCCCGAACTCTTGGCATCTCTGGACTCTTGCCTTTGAGTAGCAAAATGCTGCAGAACTTCTGTATCATTCCACTTCTCCCTCTAAGAGAAGAGACAGAGTCTTTCAGGATTCCAGACCCGGGGAACTCTCTTTCTCATTGGCCTGAATTGAGCTATATGCCTATCCCCAACTCATCAGTGTTGGTGGAAGAGGGGATTGGTGCAAGCCAATTGTGGGTTACCCTGAACCTGAGTGGATTAATCTTCTCAAACCTCATAGCTGAGGTGAATTTCCTATTGAAAAACCAGGCTATACCTCAGGAAGGGCAGGGACTGTGCAGGAACCTAGCACGTGTCTGCCTGTTAGGGTCATCCTGAGGACTAAATAAAGCACAGAGTGGACTTTTCATCAAATATTTTTCTTCCCTTCTGTGGGTTGACTTCCTCCATATTCAGTAAAAATCAGTTTTTCTCTGGAGACAGGGACCCAGGCCTTGTGCCAAGTTCTCTTTTTATGAAACTATCTCTTCTCAAATATCAGAGCGATGCCCACCTCTTTTAACCTCATATGTGGTTCCCAAACTATTTGCAGTCGTGGTGGCATCACCAACATAACTTGTTGGAAACTGAAATTGTAATAAATTGCTTAATAAAATGTGTTTGTCTACTGTGCATTGCCAACCAAACAATTGGATTTTTTCGTTAAATGAGCCATTTAGTTTGCCCTATTTTTCAATTTCAAAATAATCGAAATCTCTTTCAAAAATGTAATCGGTACATTGATACATCAGGCAAATTATTTTGTATATATGTTTTAGAATTTCCATTTGAGCTTCAAACGAAATGCCCAGTTTGGTTGCATGTGATGAACTGGTAGGCTTTGTAGAAGGACTTACATAAATTGATATACATGGATGGGCAAGTATTAATTATGTCAACAACTGGCTAATAACTATAATTTACCATAAAATCAATAGAATGCAGGACCCCAAATGGTCTCGATTGCATTCTGGCAAAAGTAATTTTAAAAGAATTATAGCCTTTACTTGCATTTCACAGAGAATGTTATAGGGTATCCAACTTAGGCTGCACATGAAATCTTAAAATGCCTTCCTCCTTTCTGCCGTACCCCACAGCTGAACTGGAGCAAGGCACTCTCGAACCCTCCACATTTTCTCCCATACCTATGTGACTTTCCTCATTTCTCCTCCATTCCTATTTCTTATTTTGTAAATTGGTCTCCTGGTCTCTGTTTCCATTCTTTAACCTTCAAATATTACCTAAATTCTCCACTATAAAGGGAATCCAGGAATCAGCGCAGCAAGAATATCCCTTTCTATCGTCCTGCCTCTCAAATCTATTCTCTCTCTGCCCACTATCTTTGTCAATTCTATACCATCAAAAAAACGGAGAAATCTGGGCTCGGCGCCTATGGCTCAATGGGCTAAGGCGCCAGCCACGTACATCCGAGCTGGCAGGTTCGAATCCAGCCTGGGCCCGCCAAACAACAATGGTGGCTGCAACTAAAAAAAAAAAAAAAATGGCCGGGCGTTGTGGTGAGCGCCTGTAGTCCCAGCTACTTGGCAGGCGGAGGCAGGAGACTCGCTTAAGCCCAGGAATTGAAAGTTGCTGTAAGCTGTGATGCAACGGCACTCTATCCAGGGTGATAGCTTGAGGCTCTGTCTAAAAAAAAAAAAAAAAAAACAGAGAAATCTGGCTTGTTAAATTAGAGGATGAAATGGTAAGAAAGATAACCCAAACAATATTCTAATAAATGTTGTCCCCTGCTTAAAATGAATGCTAGAAATTGTCTGAAATGCTTTGCATACAATCTTTCTTTCTTTCTTTTTTTTTTTTTTGAGTCAGAGCACCAAGCTGTCACCCTGGATAGAGTGCTGTGGCATCACAGCTCACAGCAACCTCCAGTTCCTAGGCTCAAGTGAGTCTCCTGCCTCCACCTCCCAAGTAGCTGGGACTACAGGCGCCCACCACAACGCCCGGCCATTTTTTGGTTGCAGCCGTCATTGTTGTTTGGCGGGTCGGGCTGGATTCGAACCCGCCAGCTCAGGTGTACGTGGCTGGCGCCTTAGCCTGTTGAGCCACAGGCGCCAAGCCTGCGTACAATCTTTCATCCGAACCTCACAGCAACCTCATAGGATAGATTTTGGAATCCCGGACTTCCAACTCTCCTGCACACCATCTTTCTACAGAAAAAGATGTAGTCAAAGTCAAATTTTTATCATCGGCATATTCATATACATTGACTTTGCTCATTGAGTGTCCTTTATTGTAAAAGTTAGCTAATACCACAAATATTTTGCTAAATTCAAAAAATTGAATTTAGAGTTGATGCTCTGACTTGATTTCAGTTTAGAAATTTAACATTTATATTCATTTGACAAAACATTTATTGGTGATGATAATATACCAAAAATTCAGACATACAAAAAAGACGAAATATAAGGAAAAAAGCAAATTCAACCAATATTTACAAAATATTTGTTATGAACACAGCATTTTGCAAAGTGCTTTGACATAAAATTTTTACATGTGTTGTGAACAGACCAATTGAAAGAAACAGTATGTAATTAGAATACAATGAAATTAAAAAATGATGAAGGAGAGTCTTTTCTTGCCCGGAAAGCTCTCTGGATGATGGTGACTGGCGGAGACACTGGCTAAACAGATCGAGGGAGCGAAAGAAGGCCAGGGGGTGCTTAGAACCTGCCTGTCACTCACTGGACCATCTGTGCCATAGGAACGCAGACATTGCCTGCACAGGAGTTACAAGAAAATGGGAGGGGGGAGGCTGGGTGGAGGGAGGGCAATTGGTGGGATCACACCTACGGTGCATCTTAGCAGGGTACTGGGGAAACTTATTAAATGTAGAGTATCAATGTCTTTATATAGTGATCAAGAAAATGCCATGAAGGCTATCTGTAACAGTACGA
>CAUYON010098813.1:0-10426 GCA_963573935.1 Arctocebus calabarensis | reverse complement strand
AACAGTCTAGTGCAAGTGTCCTTATGATAAAAGAATTTTTTTCCTTCTGGGTAGATGCCCAGTAATGGGATTGCAGGATTAAATGGAAGATCTAGCTTGAGTTCTTTGAGAGTTCTTCATATTTCCTTCCAAAAAGGTTGTATCAGTTTGCAGTCCCACCAGCAGTATAAAAGTGTTCCCTTCTCTCCACATCCACACCAGCATCTGCAGTTCTGAGATTTTGTGATGTTGGCCATTCTCACTGGAGTTAAATGGTATCTCAGGGTGGTTTTGATTTGCATTTCTCTAATCATTAGGGATGATGAGCATTTTTTCATATGTTTGTTAGCCATTCATCTGTCTTCTTTAGAGAAGGTTCTATTAATGTCTCTTGCCCATTGATACATGGGATTGTTGGCTTTTTTCATGTGGATTAATTTGAGTTCTCTGTACTTGTTAATTCTTGAATCTGTCTTAGAGCTAGGTAGAAAATGGAGGGCAGAATGTCATTGGAAATTGCTGTAGGTATAACTGATTGTTAAACATCTTGTGTCTTATTTCTTGGGCTCTGTGGAAGGCACACTTTTTGGGGAAACAAAAAAGCAGAGAAAAGAGGCATTGATGTCATCCTTCATCTCTGAAAGCATGTGGAGTAAAAGGGACCCAAAAAGACTTTGTGGTCTATGTGGAAGTTTCATAGTTGAAGTGTATAACCAAATTGAAATGATAAAATGGGATCAAATAAAAGAAGACATTAGGGTTAATGAATTCCAGAACAGATGTGGGATTTTCAATTATGCAGGACACAATCTATCATCTTTTTTACTACATTGATTATAATTTTGGTGGATAACACCTACAGAAGAGCCAAATCTTGAGCCTTTTGTTCTTGATTTTTTTCATTTGAAACTTTTTTGGGTAAATCTTTCTTTGTCTAAATTGTTAAAAACTTGGTGCCAGAATGTATATAGACATATGACCTCAATTTGAATATAAATTCCTGATGGAATCAAGCTGGTACAGTTTTTTTGAGTAAGTACTCACTTTATGATGACTTTACTAAAATTATTTTTAAAGGGAGCAGTATGCAGAGGGGAAGATGAGAGGGGCTACCCCAGGAAAGAAGACATCTGGTCTGCAACAGAAAAATGTTGAAGTGTAAGAAGCTCTTTGTTTTAATTTTGCATACTGTTTTATAAATGAAATTCATATTTGATATTCATTGTGTGTTACTGAAAATGGAAACTTTCGGAACCAGTGGGAATCCCATTCTCCAGGTATCAGATTATTAGTCTTTGAAAATACTTAGTAAGCCCTGTGTGGTGGCTCTCTGTAGTCCCAGCTACTTGGGAGGATCATTTAAGGCCAGGAATTCGGAACCACCTTGGGCAATGTTATGAGATCCCCACCTCTAAAAAAAAAAAAAATGAAAATATATATTAGCTCTAACCTTAGTTCTCCTTAGCACATTCGTCCCTCTTTGTTGTGGTAAAACATAACATATGCCATTCAATACAGTAATTGCCATGTGAATTGTATATATGCTGGTTTTGAACTTGAGGCCTCATGAGCGTATACATGTCTTGTCTTGACCTATCTTGACTTAAAACTGTGGCCCCAAGGAAAACGATTTTTTTCTAGTGTGTCCATCAGTGTCTTAAACTATTGTTAAGTGTGTAATTTAGTGGTATCAAGGTATTAAGTACCTTATCTTCTAAGTAGTGTGTGTGTGTATAGGTATGTACGTGTTGTTTTGTGTTACAAAGACAGAATTATCAGGGCTCACGTTGTGAGATAATTGTTTGGTAAGGTTTGCTTTTTCACTAGTGCTAAAAATATATCTGTAATAGCCTGCATTTATAAGTGCAAGTTGTACATAAAGTCAGACATTTGTAACTCAAGGCACTGCCTATGCTAATTAATTCTCCCTGGATGAAACCTATGTTAAGAATATCTGACAAGTTAAGGTTTCTTTTTCTTTTTTTTGAGACACTGTTTCATTTTGTTGCCCTCAGTAGAGTGCTATGGCATCAGAGCTCACAGCAATCTCAAACTCTTAGGGTCCTCAAGTGATGCTCTTGCCTCAGTCTCCCAGGAAGGCACCCGTCACAACACCTGGCTGTTTTTCAGATACTGGGTCTCGCTCTTGCTCATGCTGCTCTTGAACTCATGAGCTCAGGCAATCCACTCACCTTGGCCTCCCGGAGTGCTGGGATCACAGGCATGAGCCACTGTGTCTGGCTCCAGAAGTTCAGGTTTCAAAGAGTATGCCTGTCTCTCCCCACCCAAGAAAAAGAAAACCATTACTTTTGGCTAATGAGCCCTAGAAGAAGAAAATCAAGTACACGTACATACTGTGTATCTCTAAAGTTCATGTATCTAAAGGTTTATGGTAAGGAGTGGTAATTTAGTAAGTACTGTTAAACAAGTATTAATAGTACAAGGACATAAACATCATAGCTTTTTATAAGAGATCATCTTATTTCTTACCAGAGTTACTAGTCTTAACTTTCTTGTTTAAAAATAAGTTGTTAGTGGCTGGGTGCCTGTGGCTCAACGGGCTAAGGCGCCAGCCACGTACAGCTGAGCTGGCGGGTTCGAATCCAGCTCCAGGGCCCGCCAAACAACAATGACGGCTGCAACCAAAAAATGGCTGGGTGTTGTGGCGGGCGCCTGTAGTCCCAGTTACTTGGGAGGCGGAGGCAGGAGAATTGCTTGAGCTCAGGAATTGGAGGTTGCTGTGAGCTGTGATGCCACGGCCCTCTACCCAGGGTGACAGCTTGAGGCTCTGTCTCAAAAAAAAAAAAAAGTAAAAATAAGGTGTTAGTAATGAAGGTAGTAATTAATGCATTTTGAGGTGCTTGGAGTTGTTTCACTTTTTTTGGTGGAAAGCTAATTGATTTGGCAAGGATTAGGTGTGTGGGCACAGTGTGTGTTTGGGCTTTTCTTGGTGGGGGGGGCGTGGGGAGGAGACTGGCTAGAATGCTGTGGTGTCAGCCTAGCTCACAACCTCAGACTCTTGGGCTCAAGTGATCCGTCTGCCACAATGCCTAGCTAATTTTTCTATTTTTAGTAGAAATAGGGTCTTGGTCTTGCTTAGGTTGGTCTTGAATTCCTGAGCTCAAGCAATCTTTTCTACCTCAGCCTCCCAGCGTGCTAGGATCACACCCAGGAACTCTGGTCAAAAGGACGAGGTGTGTTACTATTTGAGTCTGGCTCCTAGTTTTGTTTATAATAAGTAGTAACATTTTTGTGATCTGGTTCTTTGGAAAACTTTTGCATAGTGGTGTTCCGTTAGGGTTTAATAGCACTTGAATCTTAAAAGGCACTAATTTTATCTATATAGAAAAATAAGGATTAAGTAATATCTTACAATAAAATTCTTATCACTATACTGAAAGTTGCATGAGTAAAAGTAGTGTGCCTTAATTATTTGCATTTGAATATAAAGTGTGCAGTTTCAGCTACATAAATAATGGCTGAATAAATTTATGAGTAGAGTTTTAAAAGTAAGTTCATCCCCCATTTTATGTTTTCTAAAAAGTTGTTTTTGGGGGGCAAGGGGACCCAAGTGATTCTCTTGCCTCAGCCTCCTAAGTAGCTGGCACTATAGGTGCCCACCACAAGGTCCAACTATTTTTAGAGACCGAGGTCTTGCTCTTGCTCAGGCTGGTCTCAAACTCCTGAGATCAGGTATGAGCTACTGTACCTAGCCTTAAACAAAAAGTTTTAAAATCTCAAATTTCCCATCCTTGGACAGTGGGAGCCTCTTCAGATTGGCTCCTGAGTATAGAAGGTTGAAGCAATTTACTACTGGGATTCATTGCTGTGTACAGATTATTTATCCAAAATATTGTGACCAGAGTGTTTCATAGACTTTTTTGGAGTTTGGAATATTTGCATTACATTTACTGATGGGATATCCAAAATCCAAAGTATTCCAGTGAGAATTTCTTCGGCTTAAAAAGTTTTAGATTTTGTGGCTCTTCGCCGGTAGCACGGTGGTTATAGTGCCAGCCACATACACCAAGGGTGTTGGGTTCGAACCTGGCCCAGACCAGCTAAACAACAACTGCAACAAAAAAATAGCTGGGTGTTGTGGCGGGTGCCTGTAGTACCAGTTACTCAGGAGGCTGAGGCAAGAGACTTGCTTAAGCCCAAGAGTTTAAGGTTGCTATGAGCTGTGACGCCATGGTACTCTACCGAGGGCAACATAGTGAGATTCTGTCTCAAAAAAAAAAAAAAAGTTTTAAATTTTGGAGCACTTCCAATTTGGGATGCTTAGCCTGTACAGTTTATAAATTATTTAAGAGTTGAGATCACCTGTCAGTTCTTTTTTTTTTTTTTTTTTTTTATTTTATTGTCTTTATTATTAAATCATACCTGTGTACAATAGTGCAATCAAGGTGTAAATTCTAATTGTGTAGAGTGAGTGTAGGTAAAAAAGTATAAGGATAGTTGGTTTTCTTGGTCCTCCTGTCTTGTTGAAATATATAAGTTAAGTTTATGGTTTAGTCTGACCCAGAAGTACTGTCCCAACAATATTTGTATTATACAAGGGAACCTTAGAGAGGCAGGAGAAAACTTAATCAGATTGGTCAGATATACATAAATTTGTGGCATGAATCTTAAGACCTAAGTAAATGAGTTCAGGTAGTTAATAACATTTATACATATTACTTAAAACTATAGAAAAGTAGCTATAATAGCTATTACCAGAACACCTGGTAATCTATAATAGCCATTGTAACTAGTTCTAGAAATAATTATGTAGAAAACTAAAAATCAGTAATTTATCACTTGGCAGTGATAAACATGAGCAAAGTTGCTTTGTAAGAAATAACCAAGATGGGGACATGTCATCATTTTTCTACATAGGGGAGAATAAAGACAGTAGTATTGAAAAAGAGGGGATATGTTAATATACAGCAGAAATACTATGAAACAAGGTTTGGTCCAGTGAGGGTGGACAGATCGGTATTTAAGAAATTTACAAATCCAAAATGTGTATTTTGGGAATCAAAACTAAAATAATTGGAGAAAACATTTTATCCTTTGAAACTTTGGGGAGGGTAGAACAAATAATAAATACTTTTAACATAATACAATGTTGGAAGAAGGAAGTTGTCTTTCATAGTGTTCTTGTTTTATTTTTCTATTGTGTGGCAGGAGATGTGAGTTTATCTGTAAAAAGTCCTTGTGTCTGAGCGGGCGATTATTCTTACTTACCCAGTCAGTTATTTCTCTGTAAACTTGTCTCTAGATGAAAGGGAATTGAAACATAGGTAGTTTTATAGGAAGTAATTAATCTTTCTTTGTTGTTTTTTCTCTCCTCCTCTTAGAAAAACAAAGAAGAACAAGCAGAAAAGTAAGAATATTAATTTCTTTAAAATTTATTTTACTTTCATAGTACTTAGATTTTGAAGTACCTTATTTTAAAGCCATGAAATTTTGGAATATAGTTAGGTTTATTGGGAGTCTCAAATAGAATCTCACAGCTTCCCATGGAGAAACTTATAAGCATTAAGTTATTCTCATTTGCTTTGGTCTTAATGACTCCCACTGAGAAGATAATATTTTTAAATCAATGGAACATGGTATTATTATTAAATACTGTCTATGCTAAATGTTTGGTAGAGCTGTTCATAAAGGTTATATTTTTAGTAGATGATTCTTTTAACATAGATTGAAGTAACAGCTATGTAATGGAGAAATAATGAAAAGCGGATATGTCGAGAGACTGTTTTCTTATTTACTTAGCTAAAATGATCCTTCCCCTACCTCTTCCCCTGCCTTAAATAAATTTTTATAGCACCTGGAAATGGAGATGGTGGCAGTACCAGTGAGACACCTCAGCCTCCTCGGAAGAAAAGGGCCCGGGTAGATCCTACTGTTGAAAATGTGCGTTTTTCTAAAGTTGCTAAATAGCATGTTAAAATTTTAGTATCAGTTGTGTTAACGCATAGAACTTTAAGCATTACTAACATGGTTAACTATTGAAATTAAAAATTTTCTCTTTGGGGGGATAAAGATAAATTTGTATATTTTTAAGTTCAGCTGTAGCTCTAAGAATTTTATTCCTTTTCTTTTTTTTTTTGGAGACAGTCTCAAGCTGTCACCCTAGTTACAGTGCCGTGGCGTCACAGCAACCTCAAACTCTTGGGCTTAAGCAGTTCTCTTGCCTCACCCTCCCAAATATCTGGGGCTCGAACCCACCAGCTCCGGTGAATATGTGGCTGGCACCCTAGCTGCTGAGCTACAGGCACTGAGCCGTTTTTTTTTTCTTTTTAACCTAACTCACTGTCTTTTGTTGTGTAAACTCCATGATAGCATACAAGCGTCTCTGGTGTTAGACTAATAGACTTACTACATCAACATTAGGCAGTTTCTTAAATTCCATAATAGCTTAATAAACGTATAAAAATAATGTGAAAACTTCTCAGTATAGTTTCGAATTGTGAGATATAATTGGCAAAGCATCTTATTGCTAATATTTATTTATTTATTTTGAGACAGTCTCACTATGTTGCCCTCAGTAGAGTGTTGTGGTGTCACAGCTCATAGCAACCTCCAACTCTTGAGCTTAACTGATGCTTTTGCCTCAGCCCCCCAGGTAGCTGGGACTGCAGGTGCCTGCCACAACACCAGGCTATTTTTTGTTTTTGAAGTTGTCTTCGTTTAGCTGGCCTGGGCTGGGTTCAAACCCCCCAGCCCTGGTGTATGTGGCCGGCGCCCTAACCACTGAGCTATGGGTGCCAAGCCTGCTAATTTATTTATTTATTTTTTTTCTTTTTAAGAGACACAGTCATACTTTATTGCTCTTGGTAGAGTGCTGTGGCATCACAACTCACAGCAGCCTCCAACACTAATGCTTAGGTGATTCTCTTGCCTCAGCCTCCCTAGTAGCTGGGACCACAGGTGCCTACCATAACACCCAGCTATTTTTTTGTTGCAATTTGGCTAGGGTTGGGTTTGTACGCGCCACCCTTGGTATATGGGGTGATTTTCAAAGTTACTAATTTGAAGATAGGATTTTAATTTTTTTTTTTTTTTTTTTTTTTTTTTATACAGAGCCTCAAGCAATCACCCAGGGTAGAGTGTCGTGGCATTACAGCTCACAGCAACCTCCAATTCCTGGGCTCAAGCGAGTCTCCTGCCTCGGCCTTCCAAGTAGCTGGGACTACAGGCGCCCGCCATAACTCCTGGCTATTTTTGTTTTGGTTGCAGCTGTCATTGTTGTTTGGCAGGCCCAGGCTGGATTCGAACCCGCCAGCTCAGGTGTACGTGGCTGGCGCCTTAGCCCGCTGAGCCACAGGCGCCGAGCCGAGGGTTTTAATTTTTAACTGATATAGTTTCTATTTCTGAAGTTGAAGTTATAAGTACACTTAGAAACAGTGGTATGATCTGCAAATACGCACTTCGGAGCAATTTTTGAAGACTTCCTTAGAAATAACACTTCTAATATATACATTGAAGATGTACTTTTAAGATAGTTGTGTTTGAGGCTGGGCACCTGTAGCTCAGTGGCTAAGGTACCGGCTACATCACCAGAGCTGGTGAGTTCTAATTAAGCCCAGGCCTACCAAATAATAATGACAACTACAACCAAAAAACCAAAAAAATTGGGGGGACATTGTGGTGAGTGCTTGTAGTCCCAGCTGCTTGGGAGGCTGAGGCAAGACAATGGCTTAAGCCCAGGAGTTCAAGTTTACTGTGAGCTGTAACAGCATGGCACTCTACCCAGAGTGACAAAGTGAGACTCTGCCTCAAGAAAAAAAGAAAAGATAGCTGTGTTTGAGATAGTTATTTGGATGCCAAGGGTAAATATGGAAATACTAAGTTAAAATGTATCAAGTTGGTGTGTTCTGTTTCAAGGACAAGAAGAACTGAATTACTAAAGAATTTCACCTTCGCAGTAAAGCGACTTTATGGTCCAAGATGAGATTTTCTTTTTCCAATAGCTAATTGTGTGGTCTCTTATATTTGTAGTTTTTTAAATGACCATTCTGGCTATACATTGACTACTTTAATAATTAATTTATACCTAGTACCTCTAGCAGCCAAGAAAAATTACCACTTGTTAGATTTGCTATTCAGGAAGAAAAGATAGGTTTTTTAATATCCTTCTTTTTTCTGTTTAGGAAGAAACATTCATGAACAGAGTTGAAGTTAAAGTAAAGATTCCTGAAGAGCTAAAACCTTGGCTTGTTGATGACTGGGACTTAATTACCAGGCAAAAACAGGTAACTTAAAACCTACCCAGATTGTAAGTTGTATGCTTATGTCCTTGGCTAGGGAAAAAAAAAGGTGTTACATAGAATTGAATTTTTAAGGGGTGACCCATTTAATTCAGAAACTAAACAGTTAATCAGAATAATTTAGGAATAAAAGTACACATAAGTTTCATGTGTTTGTAGTGATAAAGTAACTCACTTTGGGAGGTTGATAGGGTAGGAATTCACTTTGAAAATTGATAAAAAGGCAAGGAAGCATATGTTTACTGTCTCACCACTGAAAATAGAACATTCTCGTATGCTTCTGCTAATGGAATGCAGTAGAAAGCACACACCGCCACTTGTAGAGGTATTTATGGTCCCCCCAAAGAACCCTAGTGGTATGTTCTGGGCCTATTACAGTTTATAGGAGTTAAGAATATTTACTAGAGCAGCATGTTTATCAATCATTAAAATCCTTAATGAGAAGTTCGGACATGAGAATCAATTTCTTTCTTCTACCAAGTGGCATAGGTTGGATTGGGGATAGTGGGGGAGAAGAGTAGGATTATAAGACTTAAGCGACTTAGGCTTGGCGCCTGTGGCTCAATGGGTTAAGGCACCAACCACGTACACCTGAGCTGGCAGGTTCAAATCCAGCCCAGGCCCACCAAACAACAATGACGGCTGCAACCAAAAAAAAAAAAAAAACAAATGGCCGGGCATTGTGGCGGGCGCCTGTAGTCCCAGCTATTTGGGAGACAGAGGCAAGAGATTCGCTTGAGCCCAGGAATTGGAGGTTGCTGTGAGCTGTGATTCCATAGCACTCTATCCAGGGTGACAGCTTGAGGCTCTGTCTAAAAAAAAAAAAAAAAAAAAGACTTGTCAGTCACATATAATGTGTGGATATCATTTGAATTCTAAACTAAACCTAAATTTAGTGTTTTTAAGCCATGGTACTGGCTGGGTGTCATGGCTCAAACTTTTGATCCCAGCACTGTGGGAGGCTAAAGTGAAGGTGGATCACTTGAGGCCAGGAGTTTAAGACCACCCCGGAGCAGTATAGCAAGAACTCTGGCTCTGGCTCGGCGCCTGTGGCTCAGCGGGCTAAGGCACCAGCCATGTAAACCTGAGCTGGCGGGTTCGAATCCAGCCTGGGCCCGCCAACCAACAATAACGGCTGCAACCCAAACAAAAATAGCTGGGCGTTGTGGCGGTCGCCTGTAGACTCAGCTACTTGGGAGGCAGGGGCAGGAGACTCGCTTGAGCCCAGGAATTGGAGGTTGCTGTGAGCTGTAATGCTACGACACTCTACCCAGGGGGACAGCTTGAGGCTCTGTCTCAAAAAAAAAAAAAAAAAAAAAAGAACTCTGGCTCTACAAAACATAGAAACAACAGTTATAACATACAGCTACTCAGGAGGCTGAGGCAGGAGGATCATGTGAGCCCAGGAGTTTAAGGCTATAGTGAGCTGTGGTGGTGCTGTGGTTCTACCAATTAGTATCTGTGCACTTGGACAAATTTATCAGTCTTTTTGTATTTTAGTTTTCATGTTTACTGGAATAACAGTCCCTATGTCATTGTGTTGTGAAGATAAAAAGATAATTGTTAATGCTTGAGCCTAAGTCTGGTATGTAATATCGGTAACAGTAAGTGATGACTTCATAATACCATGAAGGTACATTCACGTGTGGTATTTTCTGCACTTGTTTGTGTGTTAGATTGCTTTCTAGTATGGTAGCCACTAGCCACTTTCAGCTGTTAAGTAAATATACAGATGATCCTGATAAACCCAGCAGGAAGTTAAAAAATAAAGTTAAGCCATTATAAGTTGGGGGCCATCTATAATTAATTAAATGTTAGTTCCTCCATCACATTATCCATGTTTCAAGTGCCTTTTTCTATTTTGTAATATTATTGCCTGATCTTTCATTACATAAAAAACTTTTTCTGCATGCCACGGCACTCTACCCTGGGTGACAGAATAAGACTGTCTCAGAAAAAAAAAAAAAAAGCTGGCTCGGCGCCTGTGGCTCAACGGGCTAAGGCGCCAGCCACGTACACCTAAGCTGGTGGGTTCGAATCCAGCCCGGGCCCGCCAAACAACAATGACGGCTGTAACCAAAAAAAAAAAAAAAATGGCCGGGCGTTGTGGCGGGCGCCTGTAGTCCCAGCTACTTGGGAGGCAGAGGCAGGAGACTCGCTTGAGCCCAGGAATTGGAGGTTGCCGTGAG
>CAUYON010098809.1:0-42061 GCA_963573935.1 Arctocebus calabarensis | reverse complement strand
AAGTAGAAGTGTTCCCTTTTCTCCACATCCATGCCAGCATCTCTGGTTTTGGGATTTTGTTATGTGGGCTAATCTTACTGGAGTTAGATGATATCTCAAAGTAGTTTTGATTTGCATTTCTCTGATGATTAAGGATGGTGAGAATTTTTTCATGTATCTATAGGCTGTGCACCTGCCTTCTTTGGAGAAATTTATCTTCAAGTCCTTTACCCACTCTGAGATGGGATCACTTGTTCTTTTATACCTAATATGTTTGTGATCTCTGTGTATTGTGGTTATTAAACCTTTGTCAGAGGCATAACCTGCAAATATTTTCTCCCATTCTGGGGGCTGTCTTCTTGCTATACTTACTTTGTTGTTGGCTGTGCAGAAGATTTTTAGTTTCATCAGGTCACAGTAGTGTATTTTTGATACTGCTTCAATTGCCTGGAGAGTCCTCCTCATAAAATATTCACCCAGGGCGATTCCTTCAATAGTTTCCTCTGCACATTCTTCTGTTATTTTTATAGTTTCATGTCTTGAGTTGAAGTCTTTAATCCAGTGAGAATATATCTTAGTTAATGGTGAAAGGTGTGGATCCAGTTTCAGTCTTCTACAGGTCGCTGGCCAGTTCACCCAGCACCATTTGTTAAATAGGAAGTATTTTCCCAATTGAATGTTTTTAATTGGCTTACCAAAGATCATATAACAGTAAGTACCTGGGTTCATCTCTTTGTTCTCTATTCTGTTCCATATATCTACCTCTCTGTTTTTGTGCCAGTACCATGCTGTTTTAATCACTATCGATTTATAGTACAGTCTCAGGTCTGGTAGCATTATTCCTCATGCTTTGTTTTTATTTCTAAGTAATGTCTTGGCTATTCAAGGCTTTTGATGATTCTATATAAAACAAATTATTATTTTTTCGAGAACTTTAAAATATGACAATGGAGCTTTACTAGGAATTGTATTACAATTGCATATTGATTTGGATAGTGTGGATATTTTAACAATGTTGATTCTTCCCAGCCATGAGATGGTATGTTTTTCCATTTGTTGACATGTTCAGTTAGTTCTTTTCTTAGAGTTTCATAGTTCTCTTTATCTTTCACATCCTTTGTTAGGTAAACTCCCAAATATTTCATCTTCTTTGGCCCTGCTGTGAAACGAATAGAGTCCTTCACTGGTTTTTTTGGCTTGACTATTATTGGAATATATAAAGGATACAGATTTGTGAGTGTTTATTTTGTATCCCGAGACAATGCTATATTCCTTGATAAATTCTAAAAGTTTTATAGTAGAATCCCTGGTGTTTTCCAGATATACAATCATATCATCTGTGAAGATTGAAAGTTTAATCTCTTCTGACCCTTGGGTGGATACCCTTGATCACTTTTCTTCCCTAATTGCAATGGTCAAAACTTCAATTACAATGTTAAAGACCAATGGAGACAATGGGCATCCTTGCCTGGTTCCGGATCTAAGTGGAAATGATTTCGATTTAACTCCATTCAGTAAGATATTGGCTGTGGGTTTGTTGTAGATGGCCTCTATTGGATTAATAAATGTCCCTTCTATACCAGTTTTCTTAAGTGTTTTGATCAGGAAGGGATGCTGGATTTTATCAAAAGCTTTTTTTGGTGTCAATTGAGTGAATCATATGGTCTTTATTTTTTAATTTGTTTATGTGCTGTGTTACATTTATAGATTTACATATATTGAACCAGCCCTGAGACACTGGGATAAAGCCCATTTGGTCACGGTGCATAATTTGTTTGATGTGTTACCGGATTCTGTTTGCTAGGTTCTTATTTAATATTTTTGCATCAATATTCGTTAGTGATTTTGGTCTATAATTTTCTTTTCTTGTTGGGTCTTTTCCTGGTTTAGGGATCAAGGTGATGTTTGCTTCGTAGAATGTGCTGGGTAGTATTCCTTCTTTTTCTGTATTTTGGAAAATGTTGAGTAATGTAGGTCCTAGTTCCTCTTTAAAAGTTTTGTAGGATTCTGATGTGAAGCCATCTGGTCTTGGGCTTTTCTTTTTGGGGAGATTTTGTATCTTTGATGCTATTTCAGAAGTTAATATAGGCCTGTTCAACATTTACACTTCATTCTGGCTAAGTCTGTGAAGGTGGCATGCTTCCAAGTATTGGTCAATTTCCTTCAGATTTTCATATTTCTGAGAATAAAGTTTCTTGTACTATTTGTTAAGGACGTTTTGAATTTCTCCAGGGTCTGTTCTTATTTCGTCTTTACCATTTCTGATTGATGAAATTAGAGATTTTACTCTTTCTTTCCTGGTTTGGTTAATCAAAGGTTTATCTATTTTATTGAGATTTCAAAGAACCAACTTTGTCATTTTTTGATCTGTTTTATAATTCTTTTGTGTTCAATTTCATTTAATTCTGTCCCAATTTTGGTTATTTCTATTCTTCTGCTGGGTTTGGGATTGGAATATTTTTCCTTTTCCTGTTGCTTGAGATGTCCCATTAAGTTGTTAACTTCTGCTCTTTCTGTTCTCTTGAGGAAACCATACAGTGCTATAAATTTCCCTCTTAGGACTGCCTTTGCAGTATCCCAGAGGTTCTGATAATTCATGTCTTCATTGTCATTTTGTTCTAAAAATTTGGTAATTTCCTTCTTAATCTCCTCTATAACCCATCTGTCATTCTGCATGAGGTTATTTACCTTCCATGTTTTTGTAGGAGTATGCAGATTCCTGTTGTTATTGAGTTCAACTTTTATCCATGATGGTCCGAGAAGATGCATGGAATCATTTCTATTCTTTTAAATTTGCTGAGGTTAGACTTGTGACCTAAGATGTGATCAGTTTTGCAGTATGTTCCATGGGCTGATGAGAAGAATGTGTATTCAATTTTATTAGTATGAAATGTTCTGTAGATGTCTGTTAAATCCAGATGTTGAATGGTTAATTTGAAATCTAAAACTTCTTTCCTTAGGTTCTTATTTGAGTATCTATCCAACACTGCTAAAGGAGTATTAAAATCTTAAACTACTATGGAGCTTGAGGAAATCAAGTTGCTCATGTATGTTAGAGTTTTCCTTATAAATAGAGGTACATTCTGGTTCCATGCATAAAGGTTAATAATTGAAATTTCATCATATTGAGTATTACCTTTAACAAATATGAAGTATCCATCCTTATCCTTCCTTACTTTCATTGTTTTAAAGCCTATTGTATCTTTGAAAAGAATGTAACACCTGCTTTTTTTCTGTTTTCCATTTGCCTGGACTATAGATGACCATTCCTTCAGCTTGATTTTATATTTATCTTTTAAGGTAAGATTAGATTCTTGTAGGCAGTAGATATCTGGCCTGAGTTTTTGTATCCAGTCAGCTAGCCTGTGCCTCTTTAGAGGACAATTTAAACTTTTCCCATTAATTGAGAATATTAATAAGCCTTTCGAAAGTCTAGTGGAGATTTTTAATCCTTTTGCCACTGTGAAGGTTAGAATTTGTTTAAAAGTTTCTGAGTAAGTTTACTTTTGTGGTGGAGGATTACACTGTTCTTTATTGAGGATAAGTCTGAGAATATCCTGGAGAGGTGGTTTAGTTATGGCAAATTTCTTCAACATGTGGATGTCATTACTGTATTTAGTTCCCCCATTATAAATGAAACTCAGTTTAGCTGGATACAGGATCCTGGGTTGAAAGTAATTTTGTTTTAGGAGATTAAATGTTGATGACCTTCCTCTTCTAGCTTGGAAGGCTTGAGCTAGGAGATTTGCAGTTACTCTAATATCCGTCCCCTTGTAGGTTATGGTTTTCTTCCATCTGCCTGCTTTCATAATTTTCTCCTTCATGTTAACTTTAGTGAAGTTAATTATGATGTGCCTGGGGTATATTTTATTCAGGTTGAGTCATGCTGGGTTTCTGAAACTGTCTGGTATCTGAATTTCAGAATCTCTTGGCATGTCTGGAAAGTTCTCTTTCATAATCTCATGAAGAAGAGACTCTGTGCCTTGTGAGGCTGTTCCATCACTTTCAGGGATCTCTGTAAGTCAAATATTGGTTTTCTTTGAATTATCCCAGAGCTCTCTGAGAGAATGATTCCTTTTTGCCCTCCATTTCTCTTCCTCTTTGAATGTTTGTGAGCATTTGAAGGCTTTGTTTTCAATATCAGACATCCTTTCTTCTGTTTCCTCCTTTCTCTTACTGAGGGATTTTACTGTATTTCTCAGATCTTTGAGGGATGCAAACTCTTGTCCCAATGTGTCAAAATATTTGGTCATTTTGTCTTTGAATTCCTTGACTTCTTTAGACAATTTTTGAAATGCTCCCTGAATTTCTAAATCTAACCTTTCCTCTATTTTATTGATCTTATTTGCAAACCAAATTCTGAATTTGGTTTTTGACATCTCAGCCATCTGTTTATGCATAGGATCTTCAGTTGTGTCTGCCAAAATTTTCCTTGGAGGTATTGATCTGCTCTGGTTGTTGATGTTGCCAGAGCTTTTCTGCTGATTCCACCCTATGATTATTTTGAACCATTTGGCAAGATGATCACATAAGGATAAGGTGGGTTGGGGGGTTTAGGAGTAGTGATTGGCCATTCCTTTGTGTGAAACCTGGGACTTATGTCTATACCTTTTCCCCTACAGTTTTGCCAAGGACCTGTACAGTGCTATGGACTGAGAAACTGGGGACCTTCCTCAGTGTGTTGGTGTGTTGGGGTTAAGTGGCTCTGTCTTGTTTTTATCCAGTCTCTGTCTTATCCTAGAGAATCAGTTATGCTGGGTTGAAGTCTGAACTGTGGAGAAATACCAGCTGTTAAGTCACCACGTACCCCACAGGCAATAATTGGTAAAGGAAAATCAAACCTTCCCACTACCACACACTCAGGATACCACTTTGGATATTCTTGGATGATTGGCCCAGTTGAAGAGATCCCAATCAATTGTTCCAGTCATCACTGGCCTCAGGTGAGAGAGTTCAAAAGGTCTCTGGCAACTAGATAGCGGAGGTCTGCTTGCAACTCTAGTATAACTCGTTCTGGTGCTCTGTGAGATCAGAAGGACCCGCCTAGCAAGTAAATTAGTCTGGGAAGGTGATGCCTCCTTCCTCACCTTGAACTTCTGCCACACCCAGTCACTGGTAACCCCACAGAGGTGTAATCTAGTTCCCTCCAATGAGCAGATTCTCCAGGGATTTGTGCCTGCCTGAGTCACAGGGACATCTGAGTCTGCTCAGCTAGGCCACCACTCTCTGCCACTCTCTGTCACTATTTGGCAGTGGGAAGTAAGGCCTGACAATCTCCCGTGCTTTGTAGGAGCTGGGGCAATTCACTCAGGTACAGCCATGTCCCTGATTGTTATTGTTGACAGAACAGAACAACTTCACAGAATTTGTTTCTGTCTTGGCTATTTCCCATCTTTGTCTAACTTTGATCCCCTGAGGACTGGGTGTTTCTGAAAGTCAGTAAAGCAGTCCTCTGGGTCAGCCCCAACCTGGGAGTCTTCTGTCTCTGTGTGCATATTCTAATCCCTGTGCTCTGCCCAGGCTGGTTCTGCCTGAGACATACCCTTTACTCTGGGAGCCTGCGTTCTGTCCCAGATCTATTCCATCAGTGGCCACCACTGGAGAAGCTGCCTGGCCTCCCCTCATTGCCCAGAGAGACTGGGAGTGTTCCTTCAAAATATTCCTAGCGGGTGTGAGCCCCACTATTGCCGTTTCTGCCACTGCTGGGGCCATGGGTTACCACCTCTCCCTCAGCTGATTTTCTTCTCCTTACTCCCAAGCCAGAAAGTCAGCACAGACCAGCAACAGTCCATGCCCTTTTACACCTCTCATGAAAATGCACAAGAATCTGAACTCCATGGGTGACAGGCTTCCAGGCCTCGGGGTGAGAGTGGAGGGGAGTGCTGGGAGTTCAAAATTGCAGGTAAAGTGTATATACAGTTTTATACAGTTTTATGCCTGGCAGAAGATTGTCATGGCACCCTAGTATGGGAAGAAAGTCTGGTTTTTAGAGGGTCTCTCCCGTAGGGTAAAATGGGAGGACATTTGAACTCCACTTGCTTGTTTGTATGAAGGTATGGAGTATACTGTGAGCCATTCTAATGGGTGAGGGGACTCCCGTCCTCTTGGCTATTGATTCTGTACCTTTTGTTTGTATCCTTGGGGTCGCAGGTCTCCTCAGCAGGGTTGATGTACATTCTTCGACCTCCTCTTTTGGTTTAGATCTGAACCATTGGCTTTCTTGCTAAATTTCTGTCCTTTAACACTGTTTCTAGATGGGAGCCTCCTTGGAAAGCTGGATACAGATCACCATCTTGGCTCCACCCTGGCTTTGTTTTTATTACTAAGAACTGCCTTAGCTACACGGGTTTTTTGCTGTTTCCATACAAAATGCAGAATCATTTTTTCCAAGTCTTGAAAATAGGATGTTGGTATTTTAATAGGGATGGCATTGAATCAGTTGATTGCTCTGGGAAGTATAGACATTTTAACAATGTTGATTCTTCAGCCATGAGCATGTTATGTTCTTCCACTTGTTAAAGTCCTCTGCTATTTCCTTCCTTAAGGTTTTACAATTTTCTTTATAGAGGTTCTTCACCTCTTTTGCTAGCTATATTCCTAGGTATTTCTTTTTCTTTGGGGCTATAGTGAAGGGAGGTACATCCTTAATTAGCCTCTCATCTTGGCTGTTATTGGCATATACAAAGGTGAAATGATGTATTTTCTGTTAAAATCATTATCATTTTTCTGTCTTGATCTAGGTAGTTGGCCAACTCATGAAATAGAGTTATTGCTAATAAAATTAATTATATGCTTTTATTTATAACATGTTGTTTTTTAAAGCAATATAGAATTAGCATAAAAGCTGCTTGAAAATTGGTATAATTGGGGAAAATAGTCTCAAATTCTCCTTTCACTTTAATTAGTGAGGAGGCAAAGGTTTGGTTTGACATTTGATGATACCTAAACTCTTAAATACAACTTGTGTGAGGTTAAAAATGTTTTCGTGGATTCTATTTCATTAATTGCATTTTATTACATTTTATAAGTACACAACTATAGTATAAAAATACAAAAAAAATGATGGAATAGTGTAACTACCCCAAATCTATAAAATGCATTTAAACTTACCCATCATGGTGTCTCAAAGTTTATTTAAACCTAAGAAGTTTTATTTTATGTGCTAATGCTATGTAATGTGTCTAGAGATATAGTAGTTCTTGCTGAGTGATAAAACACATATGACCATTGCTATTTTTAAAGGACATTACACCCTATTTGATTTGACTTTGCCTCCTACCCTGGCTGCTTTGTTGTCTTCCAGGTGAACCCCAAGGAGAATTTGTAGCGTCCAGATATGACTAACACCTAGCCCAGTCCTAGGGCACACCCAGCTGGAGCTGGTGGATTCAGCCACGAGGGGCTTTGGCACTGAGCACAGACCTGCTGGTGGTATTGGGCAATCCAAACCTGAATCTCTGTCCAAACTTAACTACTTGATTAACTTCCATTTAAATAGAAGCTTACTTTTGAAAAGCTGGATTTCTCTTCTTTTTTTTCTTTCCACACCTGTTTTGGCAATATATGATTCCAGCCCGGCAGGAAGTATCTGAGTCAGGGATGGGGTGAAACAGTTTTTCTGGTGCTATGCCCAGCCCTCTGACAAGAACAGTCTCTCCTGAAATTTTCTGCCTGCTTCTCCCAATAGCTTACAGAGAACCAGGGGATGTGTGTAACAGGGTTCAACTAAAACTGTCTCCCAGCCCAGTCAGCAGCATGGGCCCGTCCCCTTCAGCACCCTCAACACATTAGTAATCCCATGGCAATGGGAAGAGAAAGAGATCAAGAAACAAGGAGACTGACTTTGTACCTATGCTAGATAATTTTATAAGACATTTTCATAGATAGAGCACTTCCCAAACACTCACCCATTGAAAACTAAAGCAAAACTTCAGTGTTGGATTCTGAAGGCACATCTGGCTTCACTAATCTAAATAAGCCCTTGGTGTTTCTCCTTCTTCTACTCTTTCCCCCCTTTCCTTTTCTTTCTTGTTCTTGTTCTTTTCCTATTGCTGTTGGGGCAGAGGCAGTTAAAGGTGTTTATTTGACTGCCCCAGACAGTCCCTCTTTCCATGGTTGCACAAATATTCCACCTCTTTCTTCTGTATAAAGAGAGTGAACTGTTTTCTGTTTCTAGATGAAGAGGCGCTAAATGTGGATGTGACTTGAAGTGGACTTGCTTTAAGACAAAACCAATGTTTTTAACCCTAGACTCTGTCTTTAAGGACTGAGACTTGAGGTGTTTGTCATGAAGCAACTTAACAGATCTGAGTAGTATGGGAAACAAAAAAAAAATGTGTGTTGGTGAAAACAGTGCTGGCCATTCAATTCATTGAATTGGCATCATTGAAACCTCAACTTGGCATTATAAATGGTATGATATGCAGCAACTTGTTGACCTCTCTGAACCTCAGTTTCCTAATTTGTAGAAACCACAGGGCTGAAGTGAGAGTTAGATACATATAATGGATAAAAGTGCCTTGAATGCATAATAGATACTATAGGTTCATTTATACGGAACTTATGTAATCCTTTCTTGCTTATAGATATGAAAGTTGCTATAAATAAAAACAGGATAAGAAAAGTCTAAAATTGTCATAGAGACAAGGTCATAATCCTAGTGTCTAGTGCTCAGTTCTGTTTTTAATGGGATGACAGCGGCAAGCATAACATTTAAATGACCATACATTTTACGTGTTATACCAGCAGTTGGTATCCCCAAAGTATATATTGAGATCCATCCACATAAGAATCACAAAAGCATCTTGATCTTGCTAAAATGGAGCTTTCTAGGCCTAAGACCTCCTTGGGTGTAGGATCTTGACATTTGCATTTTCACATATGTGTATTACAGCTTAAAAAACACCAATTGGATGATAGGGAGTTTTGCAAAGTATTTTAAATCAATTAGTACAACATTGCCTAAAAGACAATATCTACTTTTATGTGATAGAGGTGTGGTGCCCATCCATGGCCTGTTAGGAACCAAGCCACACAACAGGAGGTTACAGCAAAGCTCTGTCTATATTTACAGCTGCTCCCCACCACTCACATCACCCCTGTCAGAGCAGTGGTGGCTTTAGATTCTCATTGGAGGATGAACCCTACGGTAAACTGCACATGTGTGGGATCGAGGTTGCAGGCTCCTTATGAGAATCTAATGCCTCATAATCTGCGGTGAAGCTCAGGTGGTGATGCTAGGGCTGGGGAGTAGCTGCGAATACAGATTATCTTCAGCAGAGAGGTTTGACTGCGTAGAGAATAAATCAATTGCTTGCAAACTCATATCAAAACCATCCCCCGACCCCACCTTCATGGAAAAATCATCTTTCATGCAACTGGTCATGGTACCAAAAAGGTTGGGGATCACTGTGATAAAGTAGCATAATGTACTCTACTGATGTTACATTGATATTGATATACACTATATCCTTATAACCATGGTTTATTTTTGGTGAAATCATTGTGAGTTTTGATGAAACTCGCTAGAAGTCACGAAGCAGGGTATTTATAGCCCTAGTTTCTACATGATGCCAATGTCTCAAAGCCAGCTTACCAGCTATGAGACTCTGGAAGGGATTGTTTATCTAGTTTTCCACCTGCCTGATAGTTTCTACTCTACAGGATTGTTGAAAAGATTACATGTGGTAACATACCTTAGACTATAAATGTTAGACGTTATCATTAAAGGAAGACATAACGATGATGATGTGATTCAGAAGGACAGAAGGATTCTTTGGTGGACATTTCATGAGCATCCGTGAAAACATTTTTTGGGGACTTGGAAGGAGAAGTAAATGTGGATGGTCCTCATTTCTACCCTCTGTGGCAGTTGAGCAGAAAGTTGGCTCAGTAGGCCTGAGTTAGCGCAAAGAAAGAAAAAGCTGCTACCAGCCCTAGACAGTTCTTTGTTGCAAGGTAAAATTTCTCCCTTGTTACATAGTTAATAAATATTCCCTGCACACTGACCCTACAAATATACAGCAAATTTCTGGGGTGGGGACAGCTCCTAGTGAGTTCTAGTAAGAATATTAGCCCAGATACATCTATCCTAGCTTTGCCTAACCGAAACATACCTTTCAGTGAGGTGGGGACATTTAGGGATGAGTATGTGTACCTCACTCTTTTCCTGTCTATAGGTTTTCCATATTAAACCCTATTTTTTATATCTGTGCCAAATGACACAAGTAGGATGTGGCCATCATTTCTTGTCAAGATAACATCTTTTTCTGACAAAAGGAATTTTGGAGGTTAGTATTAGCCTGCAAAAGGTGTGTTAGAGGCAATTCCTGTTATCAGTATCTGTCGGAGGGAATGAAGGAGGATTGGAGGCAAGAAGGACAGTCTTAGTGAAGGCCTCAGGTCCAATGGGACATTCTAAGGAAGGTACGGCCATTCAGAGTAGTCCCAAGTCTTGTCAAGGGGACCAGGCTTTTGTACCTTCTCACTGATTGGTTACTGGAGGACAGTCTTCCTAGAAAGAAAAGGTGATCTTGATAACAGCTCTCCCCAGAAGGGTGGCAGCTGTGGCTTTCTGCTGTCACCCTACCTAATATCTACCACTTGGCAAAGTAGGTATTTCACTCCAAAAGGGGAACTTCACTAAGACATGACTAGACCCATTGTACAATCACATCTAATCATATAGTCTCTGAGATAAGGAGAGTGAGAAGATGCACCCATTTTACAGATGAAGAGACAGAAAAGTTTATTGATTTGTCCAAGTTCTCATAGTTTATAAGCAGCAGAACTGTACTTGAAAGTTACATTTGTGGATTTTTCATCTGCCATTTGTAGATTTATTATTTTAAAATTGCAGAGGTGAACAGAGATACAGTTAGAACTGTACACGGCTATAAATAGGAGTGCATTTCAATAGGTAAGCACACTTATTTAATAAACATTTGCCAAGTTCCTTTTATGTACAAAGTCCTAGAAGAGAAGGTGCTAATAAAGAGAAAGAAAGACATGGTCCCCATGGTTCAGGAACTCCGGAACTAGTGAAAAAGGGAGATAAGCAAGCAATAATTATAACCATGTCAGGTAAGAGCTGTGATTATATAGAAGCATCACAGATAGTCTCTGTTACTCAGCCTAGGTTCTCCAGGCAGTGGTGCTATTCAATCTGGGTTTGAAGAATGAGAACGGGAAGGCAGAAATATCACGGGCAATGACCTGAATTAGTAAAATTGCCAATAATTCAGTGGATGAGTTAGCATGGAAAGAGATAAGGCTAGTAGACGGATCAGGTGCTGGGCCTAGAGGACAATGGGAGCTTTTCTAAGTGATGTGGACTCTACCCTGAGGACAGGAACTGCTGAAGAGGAAACATGAACAGGAGAGAGGCAAGATGATGTCTGAGTTTTAGAAAGATCATCACAGGGAATGAACTGGAGGTTCACAGGGGTGACGCTGAAGGTCAATAAACCAAGTAAGAGAATGAAGCAGTGATCCAGGTGAGACGCGGCAGTGACCTGAACTTCAGCTTCTCAATCCACATGCCCGCTGATTTCCCATTCTCCTTAGTCAGGATTAATTTAGTTCCCTGGCAGAAAATAAAAAATCAAGAGCACTCTTGAGGAAATGAAGTAGAGAAAAATTCCCTTTAGAAAGAAGAAATAAGGGTTCAAAAAAAAAGATGATTATTTTCAGTAGCCTTCAAAAACCATAGCCACAGAATGCTTGCAAGTTCCCCAGGTCTTAGGGGCACAAATGAGGATAAATGCATAGGTTTACCACTGAGTGATTATATCCTACACAGGGCCATTTCCATGCGTGGGAGGCAGGGAATATGTGTAGCTCTCCATCAACTATTAGAGGTCTATCCTGCTCAGGGTCCAACATACCCCTAAGGTATTTTATCTGAACCTTTCTGGTGTGATTATCCCTGTTGATACAAGACCAAAATTTGCAGAAATACTGTAACATTTCCCAAATCCTTCAGACATTCCACTATAAGGCAATTTAATTCATTTTATCCCAGTGCTCCCTCTCAAAAATGGGACTATCATTACCATAAAGAAACTAGGCTCAGAGAGGAGAACATCATTTGCCCAATAAGGCACCATCAGTCCATGACCAACCTGGGCACATGGCCTCTGTGGGTCTGAAGTGACACCAAGCTCTGTGCTGATGTCTCAGGCCTGAAACTTAAGCTGGTGTCACCCCTGGAGTTAGCTAAATTTCTGTCAAGTAAACATAGATTTTTTGAGCAGAATAAGTTGTAAAATGCCTCCAGATGGGTCAGCAAGAAGTAATTCACATTTTCTCTAGATTAGCATGAGGTTAAGAGTTCTGGAGTTAAGGTCCTGGAGTTCAACAAAGCTGGGCAGAAATCTAAGTCTCTGGACTTGCTATCTGAGTGATCCCAGGAAACCTATTTAATCTCTCTAAGACTCACCTATGAACTAGAATGACCACAGTGCCCACTGCATAGAATTAATTTCAGAAGTTAATAAATGGACCTAAGGCACTTGGTAACATAGCTGGCACATAGTAACTGGTCCTAGATGTGAGCTAGTGCATATTACCTTTTTAATGGGCTCCTGATTCTACCATGGAAGAATCAGTTAGATTCATGCTGCAAATTTATATCAAGAATTAATAGAATTTTTCACAGTCTGCTGAAGTCTTTATTTCTTTGAAAACAATCACTTAGAAGGAAAAGAAATTTTATCTTCAATGGCTTTTCTTTGCTGTTTCTGGAACAAGGAACTGATAGGCATTTTGCTGTTCAATTTACTTGGATTCTGTAATTTTTCTTTATTGCCTTGCTTGGCCCAATAAATCTTAAAAATTTTGTTCACATTTCCACTAGAGGTTGTGTGGCACTGTGATGAGGAAAAATAAAACCCGAGTTATAATGTGATAGGGCAGGAACCGTAGAGACTTTCTTTAATCTTTCTGAGCGTCGATTTCCTCTTTGGTTAAATGAGATCTGTCCTACGTATCTCACCATTATTATAAGCATCAAAAGATATAGTGGCAGTAAAATAGATCGGAAAGCTTAAAGTTCTGTAAAAATGTAAGTTTTTTTATTTTATTGCTGTTATACAGTAAGAAAGAAGCTGTGGATACAAATGATTATGCACCTGTTCTAATCACTAGCTCCTGCAATAGGGAACGACTGAAGAACATATGTTGTCTGAAAGTGACATTCTTTTACAAAGGGCAAGAGAATGATTTCTTTAATACTTGTGGCTTTTTGTAATAGGAAAGAGAAAGAGGCAGAGAGCTGAAAAAGGTGGGTCTTGGGGAAGTAAATGGTCAAAGACCCGTGACCTACATACACTTGGTTCAGTTAGGCTGATGCTTATTTAATCACAGAAGCTAAAATAGTAGGCACAGCATGGAGGTGGACACGTGTTTTACAAGACCAACCTTTCCCAGCAGATATCAGAAAAAACAAAACAGAAGATTGCTTAGAAAATAGAGCTTGAGGTCTGCAAAGAAAGAGTTGGAAGACAGTGAGAATAAGACCTGAAAGGCTTGAGGGCTGGAAATTTTTCACCTCCATCAACACCTGCCACTCCGTATGTCCATCTTTACTCTCATTACTCACACTTACTCGGTGACCTTCAGTAAGATCCTAAGTCCCTGATCCTTATTCACTTGTGTGCTGGTAAATGTTTTAAAAATAATATGTCCATGTGGATACATACAAGTTCATTGTAAAGTTTACTGACAGAAAAGATGCATAGCATAAATTTCATAAATCACAAGATACAGCACTCTGCATTATGAATTCCCTAGAGCAGACTTTAAGCATAGACTGCTTTCGGTCATCTTTGCCTAACTTTTATACCCAGAGCCAACCAATAGTTGTGATTGACCAAGTGGTTCTGGTTCTGAAATGAACATTGGTTGCTGCTAAATTTATGTTTGTAAGTAAGATGAAAGAGAAACAGCAAAGAGTAATGTGAGAATTTCACTCATGTACCAGTAAGTAACATTTTTTTTTTTTTTTTTTTTTTTGCTGAATAGAATAAAGAATAATTTTGGGGCTATTCACAAGCTAATGGCTATGAACATATTCTTTAAAGTTCAATCTGCATCATTAATATTTTCTCCATAATTATCTTAGGTCTAGACAAGCAACAAAATAATCAATTAAGGAGTAGTTTGTAGCATTTACTCATTTGGTTGTGTAAATATTCCCACTGTGGTCTATCTCAGGTGATAAATTGATCCCAGTGAATCGGAAGGTAGGAAAAGATATATAGTATCACATCAATCCATATATAATCTTCACATAATACAGTAGCAATAATTATAAATAATTCTGACAGCATAAATATTAGTAAAATAGAAACTGATGAGTTTTGAACATTTCCTTTGTTTTATTATAAATTACTTCATAGTATGCTTATAGTCTTTCTTTTTTTAAATAGTGGCTTTGTTTAACAGCAGCCTCTCAAAATTTTGAGAAATTAAAAAGCTCTATCATGATCTAGTAAAAGTTAATTTCAAATGTTCCTTGCTATATAAAATGCATGATCATAAAAGATTTTGAGAATGCTTGCAAAATGCTTGTTTTCAATTTTATGGCTAGTTTTTAAATGGAATTTTTAAATTAATTCAGTGTGCCATTTGGTGTCTTGGCTATTTACCATTAACAACCCTCTTGTAAGTTTCCCCCCTTCCATGTAACACCCTGTTGCATTCAGAAGTTATATACTGAACCCATTCCTGGAATATAAATGCTGAGATATTAGATGAGAATTTGATACTGATAGAAAATGATAGATTTTTAACAATTAATACGAAAATCTACTTTTCTGGTCTCTAGAATACACTTAATACACTTTTGTAGCGAATGGAAGGCTCCATCTATAAAGAACTATTGAGAGGGGAGGTGCCTGTGGCTCAAAGGAGTAGGGTGCCAGCCTCATATGCCGGAGGTGGCAGGTTCAAACCCAGCCCTGGCCAAAAACCGCAAAAAAAAAAAAAAAGAACTATTGAGAAATTATTCTTTTGAATACTCACTAGCCTCATTTACTTTTCTTGGTGGTGATTTAAATATTCTTCTGGATTGCAGTCTCATTGTGCCTTTTTTGTTTTCTGCAAACTAGGTCTTTATTTTCTTTACTCCAAAGTTTAATGTTTGAAATTAGTCTCAGAAATTAAAAAAGAACACTCACATGGATGATTATTTTAAAACTCAATCAAAAAAGTTTATTTTTTTTACTTATCCTTGTATGAGGGCAGTGGAAGAGTAATGGATAAGTGTATAACCAACTCACATAAAATTTGACAAGCCGGTATTTTACAATATTGCTTTGTGGGAATCTAAATAGCAGATGCTCTTTATCATAACAATCCAGTCCACTTCCCCACCCAAGGGAGAAAAGCAGAAGACTTTGGATCACCAGTTTCAGGGACCGGAGTGCGTCTCATTGCCAACACACAGGTGAAATGTAGAATCTCAGCCTGAAACAGGTATGTTGAATTTATGAGCTCAAACGGGAAACTTAAGGTCATGATAGCTGATTTTAATTTTCAGAAATTTGCAGAGGTATTTGTTATACACAGCCATTATTAAAAAGTAAAGAATATAAGCCTGCTATTAAATGATTTATAATAAAACGCAGGCAATGCTCAAAATTCATCAATTCCTGTTTCACGGCGGGTGCTGTTTGGACATCTGTCTCTCTCTCTCTCTCATATGCTCAATTAAAGAACTGGAGAGCATAAAGTGGTATAAATTTAGAATGTGCAGAGTGGCTAAAATGACCAACTCACTTGTGCACTTAGGCTATCACTGATCTAAGGCAGTTTTTGGCTAAAAGGGCTTTGGAAAATTCACAATGGAGCCTCTTAGCAGTCAGAGGTTTTGCTGCTTTTTCACGGAGACATTTGCCAATAGAGATCAAAATCCCAGGATAGGAGAACTGTAGTGAGATTTAGTATGTTTCCAAATAGGAACATATCAGGCTTCGTAAAGTGAAGCCCCACCTCAGGAATGGGGATTTGCTTCTTTATTCACCAGACTCTGGCTAATGTGGCGTTAAACAAGCAGAGGCAAGCCTTTGCAGAGCTGTGACGCAAATGACACGAATCTAGAAGCAACGAACTAAATCTGAGGGGAAGCCCGAGAAGAAGAGTGATGAGAATCCACCAGTTTAACATGGGTTGACGTAAAATGCCAAAAGTGAGGAGGCAGAATGAATGTCACTCTGCTGCTTTCAACACAAGCTAGCCTACTTTAGGATGATGGAACTCTTGCATTTGAAAACTGAACCCTAGAGCCACACTTGAGACCAGGGGATGGAGGAAACCCACCAATCATTGAATTAGGTACAACAGGACATTGCAGAGTCCGTGTGCCAGTTACATTTTGCAGTTCACAGTTTGCAGAGTTAACTTCAGTTACCTGGCTGATGTGCTTGGATGGGACCTTGGACCTCTGAAGAGGAAGGGGCCTCTACCAGAGACAGGTTCAGGGTGCACAGTGTAGGACCAGGATGGCAGAGGCCCCAGGTATTTCTAAGAGGTGCCATTACAGCCCACAGATCTGAGCAAATCTCTCCCAATCTGCTTGATTTTGTACTGCACTGCCTTGCGTTCACTTTATCCCAGTCACTATGGTTTTCCTTCACTGTCTAAAGCTAAAATACTTTGCAGTGCAAGGCCTTTGAATATGCTGTTCCCTCATTTCCATCACGACTCTTGCCCTTCCCCTTGAACTCCACCACATCTCTGATTTCCTTTGCAGGGTTCTGGATGTCCAGCCCCCTCTGCTCCTGCTTTCCCTGCATTTCACCAAGATTCGGTGAGGCACCAAAACCCCGGAGCACCTAAATTCAGTTAACATCTGTTTGCATTTCACCTTGCTTCGTGGCAGCTCTAGGAGCTAGACAGTCCTCTGCAGCCCTCCACCCCAACTCTTTGTCTGTATATTACAAATACAGGCGTTTTTAGATAAGGAAATCTGCTTTAAGAATGTTAGCCAGGCTCTCATGGAGACTTGTGGAAGTGAAAAGAAAACAAGTCTAAGAGTCACTTCTCGGGAGGCAAGTTATCTAAACTCATAGGCCTTATGTTTCCTCACCCTGAAAGAAAGTGCCAATGGGGCAATAGATTTCAAACATTTTTCCTCCCTCTGCCCACCTTCATTAGGTGGCATCTTATCCAGGACTCAATTACTTTTTCATAGATCATATGGAGCCGAATGGTTTGAAGGCCTGGGACCCCGCCGTGTCCTCCCCATCTGCTCAGACCCTCCCAAATTGCACGACTCTGAGGTTCCAAGAAACAAAAGGTGAAAACCACAAAGCTGGACAATCTCTAAATTTTCTTACATTATGAATATTCATAACGTCGTGGTGCCTCCCACTCTGTGCTCACAGCAGTAGGGTCAGTTAGGGCCAAGTGTCCACCGTCAGGAGATACATGATCGAACCTCACAGCCCTGCCTTGGTTTGGGGGCAATGGCCATAACTTTGGATTCCCAGTGCAGATTTACAAATGGAAGCTCAGAGTTGGTCCTTTGGGGGGGGGGCAGCCTACAAAACACCCTCCCTTAGAATGTTTTCATATCCAGTCATCTGCAAAGCTCTGTCCGCCTCTCGATTTTGACCGCACTCCATGTTTCCTTTGGTCCTGCCACTGTGGCTTTCCACCTCCCAAAGCTAAAATATCTTTTCACTGCTGTTCCCTCTGCATGAACACTCTTCCCTTGACTCTTTAGCCCACTAACATCCATTTGTGATCCAAATTTTACCTCAACGGTCTCTCCCGGGTAAGACGTCTCTGTCCTTTTTGTCCACATTGAACCAGTTTAGTTCTGGCCAAAGGCAGCTCTCTTCCTTGACCTGTAACCTGATTGCAAATTACAATTTACAGACTTACCATAGCAAATAATCGGATCATTTGATAAATATTTAATTCCCTTTCTAGATGAGGGGTTGGAAAACTACGGCCCTCGGATCAAATCTAGCCTACCATTGGTTTTTGCAAAATTAAGTTTTAGTAGAGCACAGCCATGCTCATTCATTTGCATATCATCCATGGCTGCTTTCACACTGGACCAGCAGAGTTAAGTAGTTGCAACAGAGACTAAATATCCCACAGATCTAAAATACCTGGTCCTTTACAGAAAAGGATTGCACACACTTGCTCAAGACTCTAAGTGCCATTAAAACAAGGATCGTGTCCATTTGTTTATTGTTTTTTTTTTTTTTTTTTGGCTGGGTCTGGGTTTGAACCTACCTCCTCCAGCATAGGGGCCGGCACCCTACCCCTTTGAGCCACAGGTGCCACCCATTGTTTTGTTCCCTAGTAGCAAACACAGTTCCTGACATATGTTCCTGGCTCAGTAAGTATACATGTAATGAATGAATTAATGACTGATCCACAAACATCATTAGTTACATGTATGAATTGTAGTCAAAATTATACAGTAAAAAAAAAAATTCAATCGGCACCATGGAAAAGAAAGCCTTGATTATGATCACAGTGTCAGATTGCAAATTTAAAAAGTAATCTCTGCATTTCAAAGACATTTTTATTTACTGTATTCTTTATCATTATTAAAATAAATAAAACATTTTAAAAATGGAAAATGTATTAACGAATGATTATAATATTTAATGATCTTAGAGTTGTGCTGACCAAAGTATTAATAACTACTAACCTGGTTAGGATTATTTAGGACTATAATATAAAACCTAGTCCACCAGGCAAAGCAAATATTTCCACGAGGAACTTATGCCCTTAAACTGCCAGCAATCATTTTAACCTTTTAAAATGAGATATGTAACTAGTACATTATATTTTAATACTATTATTAATACAAAATCTGAGCATTTTTTTCTGGCTGATCTTAAATTATTGTTGGTATACAAATGGTCCAAAATATTTATAAAAGATTAACATTGCAAATTTTGCTAATCTGTGGGAATACACGCACCTTCCCTCCAGGGGCAATTTTCTGTATGAGTTGCCTCCTTTGAAGACACAGACTCCTGCTTTTGACTATAAATTAATATAATAAACACAAACACATAGACAAACGCACATGTAAGGGCTCTAAAGTTGCTACATTTTCAACTTTGTGTAAACACGTACTTTTTGCTGGTTTTATGGAACAATAATCAACCCACAGATTGGAGTTGAGGATGGGACAGGGAGCCTTTGACCTGCTCTGTGGACAGTTTCCTGCTTGGCAAGATCCTCGGCCTTTCACAACGCCATGAGGAATGTATGATGGCGATAAAGAGCTGAGTGTTTCTGTATTCAAGGTAGCTGCCTGTATCCAGAAGAAGCGCAGCCCTGCTTTCAAATGTGATCCACGTAAGAGATGTGAGAGACAGCCCTAGAAAGGGAGGCCATTAGATCAGGAAGCAGCTGTCTGGCAGGCTCTGTTCTGATTCAGTAGCTGTTTCTGGGACGTGACCATCGCTGCTAAGCAAGTTCCCAAGGCCTGGTTCATTTGGCACACTACACAAAGCCAGTGCTGGCTCGGTCAGTCTCAAAGGGCAGGTCTGGACCATAGCAGATTAGCGCACAGGCTTATCTCAATTCAAAACCTGCTTTTGCCACTGAGTACATGCCTGGGGCAAGTGCCTGGACCATCTGTACCACAATTTCTTCACCCATGAAGGTGGGAAAAAATAATGGTACCGGGAAAGTAAAAGGTTAAAACAATCTCACACACAGAATAAGGGCTCAAAGAAACTGAAGCTACCATCATCAGCTTTTTTTTTTTTTCAGGTTACTGTGAGGGAATAAACAACTAGGTTACACTATTTGCTTTGGTTAGGTAGAGTCCCTCTTATAGCTGTGCCCCGTAGCCAAAAGGAGCACCATATACCCTTACGTTGTGCCCACATCATCAGCTCTTAAACAGCAGTTCTGAGCACCCGTCCTCCCTCGCTGAGAACACTTACCAAGGACATGAATCTTTTCCCACAGGTTGGGCTTTCCTTTGCTGTTTGCACTTAGTCAGAGTCTCATACCTATGTTTAATCTAATTATTTAACACTATCAAATGATTCCTGCATAATGACCTCTCAGCTTTAGTTATTCTAAGAATTCAACGATGCTGAGATGCTGAGCTACTCTCCAACAACACCTTTGGTTCAAAAGCTTTTCTACGGTTCAGCTTTAGTGCTAAGGTGACCCTGACCCCTCACAATGAAAAGAAATAGAAATAGGATTTACTGACCACCTCGCTATAAGCCAGATGCTGGAGTAAGTGACTCTGCTTGACTGCTTTGATGTAGTTCGTCCTCATGACGACAGGAAAGCAGGCATTGTAATCTCTGTGTGACACACGGACAGACCGAGTCTTGCAAAGATAAAACATTATTCTAAGGACTTTAACAGGAAGAGAACGTAAACCCTGGTCTATCCTGCCTCAGCTTACTCATGTCATAAGTGGAGCAAATGGTTCGGGTGGATGCGTATGTGTCACAAGGTCAGCTGCTGGTGAGCAGGAGCAGGTCAAGTTTAGTTTGTTTAGCAACGTAATTTGCACCTGCCTGGGCGAGTCGCCTGGCTATTCCATTCATTCTTAGGCCAGAAATGGACATGCAGGTGATGTTAAATAGCATATACTGTTTTCCTTCAGAAATCAGCCTACCAATCTTTGATTTAATATGAATTCTTCTCTCTTCCAAAAACTCCTTCTTTCTTCCACCATTTCTCTCTCTTCCTCGCTGCTTCATTTGCTCACAGCCAGAACATAAATCACTTCCGAGGGGCCGGTTGAGTTTTCTGTTTTAGAAAAGGGGACTGTCCTCCCCAGTCCATCCCGGATTTGGCTCCAGGAGCAGTGGAGGGAGACGCACTCATAGCATTTGACAATTTCTGCGAAAATCCTCTTCTCAAATTCCTCACTCTTTCATTTCTTAAGTGCTTTCTCAGACTGGATCAGGGGAACTCAGTTTGAGGGACCCAGAGGATGCCAAACTGGTTCTAACTCACTTATTCTGAAAACATGCACTTTACCCTGCAAGCTCCCCGGGGTGCCTGGTGAAGACATCAATTTTAGCATCATATAAACATGAAACAAAGCAAGGGGCAGTTTTGTCATTTGCTTTGACCCTTGAAGACCCAGCTTCGGCCCCAAGTCCTGTTCTCTTTGAAACTTTCTTTTTCTTTCTTCACCATGAGTACGAGATCTGCAGGGCAGTCCAGAAGGAGTCTCCGTGCCTGAGGGACTGTGCCTAGAGCTTGCTCCAAAGACCAAGTGGTCAAATACCAGCAGAGTGCAGGTACTTGGGGCTTACGGAGAAATGTGTGAATCCCAGATTGACTTCCAGCCCAGGCCCCTAAATGTGGAAAATGTCCGGGTGTAGGAAGGCTTATAATGAAAAACTGTAACAAATACTCAAAAAATGAACGCTGTTACCCTCTGCATAAAAACCGAGTGTGCAAGTGCCTGTCATTCCACGCATTGGGTAGATGCCTGCAACAAACGCCTCTGTCAGATTCACTACAACAAACGGACAGTCAGGGGACATTGGGGCAAAACCACAAAGAAGAAAACTTCGTCGTATACCTGAAGGGAACTGTAGCAGCAGGAACCCCCTAGTCCATGAGCAGACAAAGCTGCGTTTGGACTGCAACCTGGGGTCCCCCAGGAAGCGGGTGATAAAATCAGAAGAGAAAATGATTGCAAAGAGGATTAACATCCACAGCACTTGGGAGATCCACCGGCGCTCCCTGAGTTATCCGGGAGGAATGAAACGATCCAGGGTTCCCTGTCTTCTGCGAGTGGGGCTGATCTGGGGTACTCATTGGGACACCAGGACATAAGGGCTGGCAGGATGGGTAAATAAGGAATAGACTGGTGGACCTTGCTCCACCTTCCTCTGACCCCTCTCGAGTCCAATCCCTCTGGCCTCTGGAGTGGACTGTCTTTTTGGCAGGTGAAATAGGGAACAGCAGCCCAAGAGCAATTCCCAGAGCCCCAGCTCCATCAGCCCGTGCACCCCAAAGAACCTGAAAACCAGGCCCCTCCTACCTTCCCTGGTTGCTCACATTGAAAGTCTGAGCTCAGCTCTGGATGGTTCTCCTAACCTTACGGACCTGCGGGGGCCGCCGATGAGCAGAAGGCACTCTCTAAGACACCACCCAAAGGAAAAAAGGATAGACATTCTAACTGTATTTGCTTACATAGGCTCCTCCCAGAGGTTTTGAGCCCACGAGAGGCCCCAAATCGAGACTGACTTTCCTGGGTGTGAAATCATGACAATTCCTCCTTGAGCGCAGCCACAAACCACTTCCCGCTTCGCCCTTCAGGTGTGGGGTTAGTTGTGCTTTGGCCTAAACCTGTAGGTTGAATGAGCCCCATCGTGAGGAGCTGGAGGAAGCCAGAGATGGGAATCCCAAGGTCAAGTAGAGGCCAGTGCTGCCTTCAGACCCTCCCCAAATGCCAGCCTTTCTGATGACTGAAAATCGTGTCATGGAGGCTTTTAGCCGGAAAGATGTATTTTTACTGCAAGGCTGCTTAGAGCTTCCTGCACGTCCTCATCTAACACCTGAGGACAAAATCTAGAGGAAGAAAATGACCCAACCACTGTAACAGAGAAGGCAGGAACAGGCCACCTTGCCAGCACCCCTGGGAATGGTGGGCCCACCTCACCACCCTGACTCCGGGGTGGCCCCTTGCACGGGAAGCCCCGTTCCCAGCCACAGTTCCTAAATGGGGCTCAGCAAGGACCACAGGTTTCCCAGGGGAATTTCTGGCAGTGCGTTTGAAGAAAGAAAGAAAACCACAGCAAAACAACTTAAAAACAAACAGCGCTCACTCCAAAGGCAGCACTTGAAGTTTATAAGGAATCAAAGCAAAACCACACCGTTCCCCAACCTCCCTGTCTGACAGCTGCTCCCTATGAAGGAGGCCCTGCTGTGTCTTCTTCCAGGATCTAATCCTGCGGGTTTTTTAGTGATTAAACGTGGGCAGCTCCGATCATTCTCTTTGGCAGTTTCTGCACTTCGTACAGGTCGCCTCAAGGGGACACTTCCAGGTTTAACTTACATTTCCCCTTCCCTAATTTGTTTTATTAGTCCCAGACTCACTTCTTGATACCTGATCCTTTGTCCACTTCTGCGTTTCCTGTCATTAGCCGGAGCCCCAGCAACTTTCATCACTTTCTCCAGAGCAAAGGGACGTTCTCATCCTTCCTTTCAGTTATTGCTGTGAGTTGAGGATGTCATCTCTGGCCTTTTCCAGAAACAGAACTTTCTGCAAAGGATAGCACATTTGTAACAGACACCTGGAACAGAAAAATAATCACAGGGGACCAGAGTGAAGGGGTGACTCGCAGGTGGAGGGTGGGGATAAAGGCAGCCAGTTTCCCTCTGCACCTCATCCATGATTAACAGGTACCCTTTGTGGACCGATGAGGTGACCCTTCAATAACAGCCTAAAGTAATACATATATATATAGGCTCAGCCAGAAAGCAATTTTTAACAAATAGTCTAAAAATAACCTTTGGCTAAGCCTTTTCTTTTCTGTCTGGTTAAAATAAGAAACATTTCATTTTACCTCTCCTTATTTTCTTGTGTCCTTAAATTGTTTTCTTTTTTTCTTCATAACGTTAGGCATGGCTCAGCCTGCCCCTGTCCCTGAAGGACCCTTAGAGCAACAAGGACATGATAATTCAAGAATCATCTCATTCAAACTGCAGTCATTTCGCTCGGCTTAAATAAGGATCTTCCCATCATTACATGTTATAATTATGTCACCACATGCTATATAATTCAAATTAGATGATGATTACATGCCATATATTAACGTTAATTAGGTAACTAGACATAACCATATGTTTATATGTGGATTTAATTACGGTCTTTAAAAACCCTACTGGAGAAGATGTATGTGACAAATTTTTAAAAGAGGGAAAGGAGTGAGGGAAAAAAACCATGTTTAAATAAATATATGAAGTTAAGCATCTGGAGGAAACACAAATAATTGGATTATGCTTTTAAATTTGCATTTGTTTGGTTTCCCTGGCTTCATGCTTTTGTTTGTAAAAATCATAAGTTTGTGCCTCAATATGCCCCTCTGTAAAATGGCAATGTGAGTATCTACCTTATAAAGTCATTGTGAAAACTGAATGTACTATTGTATGCAAAGCGCTTAGAAAAATGGCACACAATAGTTTAATGAAGGTTAAGTGGTGGTGTTGTGATGTTCATTATTATCTCTAGCCAGCTGAGAAGGATAATTTGCTGGGCTCTTTCCTATTTGGTAGCAACATTTATATCTCCAACTTCTGATATTATTAGTCACACTTAGATAAATATTTTTATCTTTAAAAATATTTAAAATATTTAAATATATATTAATATTTAAATATGTTTTTATCTTTAAAAATATTTTTAAAAGTTATCTGCACATAACTTTTCCCTTTTTTTGAATATTTCAGGACATATTATCATTTCAAAATTAGAAATACACCCATGTACATCTTTTTTTTATACTAGCCTTTTATTTTTAATATCTATTATGCCATGAATACATGGGGAATGAGTTCTAGTGTCTTATGTTTCTGTTCCATTGGTTCTCTTGGTTCTGTGTGCTGCACTGACATCTATTATGCCATGAATTCATGGGGAATGGGTTCAGCGCCTTATATTCCTTTGGTTCTCTTGGTTCTTCTGTGTGCCATGCTGTACACCTGTGAATTCACAGGGAATGGGTTCACAGCACCATATGCTCCTATTCCAGTGGTTCTCTTGGTTCTTCTGTGTGCCATGCTGTACACCTATTATGCTGTGAATTCACAGGAATGGGTTCCAGCACCTTATGCTCCTATTCCAGTGGTTCTCTTGGTTCTCCTGTGTGCTGTGCTGTAGGCCAGTTATGCCATGAATTCATAGGGAATAGGTTCTGGGAGCTCAGGCTCCATTCGTTGGTTCTCACAGAGTGGGATTCTCTGGGAGGAGAAGGCTGGCATCTCAGTGAACCCAGATACCTTTCTCTTTGGCTTCCGTCTTTTTCTGATCATTTTCCTTCACACATTCTAGAGGGCTACCATAGCAGTTAGAGTGCTTAATATGCTCAGTACGAACATTAATCCTCTTGGCAAGAATGTTGCCCTTGTTTATTTATAATAATGCCAACAACATGCTGGGTGACACTGTAGACTCTTCCAGTTTTGCCATGGTAACATTTGTGTGGCATGCCTTTTTGAACAGTACCCATTCCCTTGATGTCTACAATATCACCTTTCTTGTAGATTTGCATATATGCGACCAAACGAACAACTCCATGTTTTCTAAAAGGCCTAAAGAATGTGTATCAGAGGCCTCTCCCCTTTCCCTGGGGGTTTCTCATTTTGGTGAATTACTGGAAGATGGTGTCTCCGGCCGAAAAGCAACAACTGCTTTTTATATATTCATCTTACTAAACTCTATTATGGTATTTTGATTAATTTGTAGAGTATAGAGTTTACCTAGATAAAATCACCTGCAAACACTAAGTTGTTTTCTCCTTTTGTGTCTTTACACTTCTCATTTTGTTTTCTTTTATTGTGCTGCCTAGGGACTCCAGAACAGAACTCAATAGAAGTTGTGGTAGCAGGAATCCTTGTCTTGTTCCTGCTTTTAAAGAGGACTTTTTAAAAAACAACTCACTGTTGTATATGATACTTGCTTGTTGGGTTTTGTAGATGTTTATGAAGTTAAGAAAGTTTTGGTCTAAATTTGCTAAGAGGTTCTTTTGTTTTGTAATAGTATATAAACATTGAACTTTATTGAAAACAAAGAAAAAAATGACTGGTAAGAAATGCAATAAAAATTAATAGTTATTGCCAAAAAAGTTATTTTGTAAAAACATTATTCAAAAAGAAAGCCTTTTGTGAACTTTAATTAGGAACTCAGTGATACCTAAGACAAAGGCAGTCGAGTTAGTGTTTTTGTGGGACTTTTTCATTTAAAAATTAAATTTAAAACTTCTGTTTCTGATTTTATTGCTGTTAAGTTTGTAAGTGGCTTTGGGTCAAATTGTTCCCTGTAGTTTATCACTGCTTCAGCATAGCCCTTCTCTGTCTGGCTGCTCATAGACCCTACTGCCTTGCTGCCTTCCCACCCTTGGAAATTGGGTATTCATTCCTACCTTGCAACCTTACATCACTGTTGTCTAGTGTGAAACCTCTAGGTCTGTGATTTACAACCCGTGTGCCATGAGAAGATCTTAGGTGTGCTGTGAAAAATTTTAAAGATTATTAATTAAATTATTTTCAAAAGTTTGAAACACAATAAGTATATATATAGTTCTTACTCTTTTTTTAGATCAGCATAATGTAAGTGTGCTACAGAAGTTTAACTATAGGTTCAAGTGTGCTGTGAGATTAAAAAAGTTTGGAAAACACTGCTCTAGTCTAGGCCATTCATCCAGGACTCTTAACCCTTGGCTGTGTATGCTCATCCATTCAAATAAAAGACCTAGCCACGTGTCTGGCAGGTAGCAGGACCTTTATAGATGTTTGTTTATTCATTCTAGTCTCCCAGCCTCTTCTCATGTTAATTATCTTCTTTTATTTTGGACAGATTCTAGTCCATCCAAATATTTTATATACTGTTCAGGATCTGGGCATGAAGTCTTTTCTCTTTATTTCAGGGCAGAAGAATCTTTCATTTCTTGGGACTATTGTGCTTCTAATGGGTACCACCTAATGTAATGGTTTTCTTTGCCAAACTGAACGGAAAGCGTACTGAGGACCAACACCTTGTTTTCATCTTCTCTCTCTACCCCAGCACTAAGCTGCTAAGCATTTTACAGGGTGCTAAAGAAATATCTGTGGTCTAATTAATGAGAATTTTATACTTTCAAAGGGAAAGATTCATAATAAGCCTGAGTATTACCTGTGTGAGTTTTTTGGGAGATTAAGTGCCAGGTAAAATTTGTCCTAAGAATATTATTCTCTTTTCTGAGGCCAAGATTACCTAGGGTCTGTCCTTGAGAAGACTACCCACTAGGCGCACTTTTGAAGTGACTTTATTATATGCTTCAGTTTAGGGTCCTTTGAAAGAAGTTAGAATAAAGGAAGCAATAAAAATCTAATCTTTTCCTAAGTAGATTGTGAACTGTTGTCCACAGAGAAGCACTTTGTGAATAATGTTTATGTTTTCCGTAAGTATATTTTAATATCTATAGAAATCATAATATCTATAATTTTTTTGGAAAAAAATTAAGAAAGTTAGACCTCATTTCTATGCCTTTCTGTTTTTATTTTCTGTAGCTTGAAACATCTTAGAAATTTTTTATTTCTCTACTAGTAGAGATAACGGCCATTTCAAGTTAGCCAACTGGTGCTTCTTCTGGTCCTTATTTAGTAGGATTATTGAGCTTCAGGTCTTTTTTGGGGGGTTTAATTCCAATTTAAACCTTGATAATTATGTTCCAGATATACTCTGAAATTAGCATATTGAAGGTAAAATAAGGCTCTGGCTTTTGACAACTACTATATGTGACATTTGAAAGATATTAAAATGAGATGTATCATCAGATCAGGAGAACTTGAGCTGAAAAACATGACCTGTCACTCTTGGGGATATTTAAGAGTTAGAATTTTAATGTTTTCATGGATGGAGCTGGAACATACTCTTCTTAGCAAAGTATCTCAAGAATGGAAGATAAAGTATCCAGTGTACTCTGCCCTACTATGAAACCAATTTATAGCTTTCATTTGATAGCTATAACCCAATTATAGCCCAAGAAGATGGGGAAAGAGGAGATGGAGGGTGGGGAGGGTAGAGGTGGGGAGGAGGGAGGGCATCTTACAAGGGTACATGTGAAAATAACTAAATGTAGAATATAAATGTCTTAACACAGTAACTAAGAAAAAGCCATGAAGGCTATGCTAACCAGTTTGATAAAAATATTTCAGATCATATATAAAACCAGCCCATTGTACCCCATGATTGCATTAATGTACACAGCTATGATTTAATAATAAAAAAAGTTAGAATTTTAAAAGAAAATCCGTTGTATACTACTATTTTGGTTTTTTGTTGGTCTCATATCTGATTCTTATTTCTCTAAATATATCACTCATTCTGTCTTTATAATCAGAGTTATGGATTATATCTTTACTTTTGTGTATTTAGAACCCTAGACAGAGCTCATATTGAACTGGTTTGAATTATAGGTTATGGGTCTTTTCTGAGCTTTTCAGTTTATTAACTCATTTTAATACAACAGTCTATGTGCTGAGTACTTTTATTATTCCCAATTTCTAAACGAGGAAACTGAGACACTTGCCTATGGTCACATGTTTAACTACTCTTCCTACTGTTTATCATCTGTAATATGTGTAGAACACTAATCTCCATGCTGAGGTAGAAGGTATTTCTAGGTAAGCATATCTGAGATATTTGGGGACAGCTTGCCTTTCATCATAATGTGATCTGCTGAGGTGACCTGGATCAAGAGAGAGCTGATTTCAGCTTTGCTCCTGAGTTTTATACAAAACCTGAATTTTCTTTTCTTTTTTTTTTTTTTTTGAGACAGAGCCTCAAGCTGTCACCCTGGGTAGAGTGCTGTGGCATCACAGGTCACAGCAACCTTCAATTCCTGGGCTCAAGCGAGTCTCCTGCCTCTGCCTCCCAAGTAGCTGGGACGCCCACCACAACGCCCGGCCATTTTTTGGTTGCAGCCGTCATTGTTTGGCGGGTCCATGCTGGATTCGAACCTGCCAGCTCAGGTGTATGTGGCTGGCGCCTTACCCTGTTGAGCCACAGGCGCCAAGCCAAAACCTGAATTTTCTAAATCCAGTAACCACCAAATCTAACGGTGTGAAAGCCTCATGCACCTGAACATTATTTCTATTCAAAACTTTAATCAGCAACAAACTGCCAGTTTTCTTTAAAATAAATAGTCTGGCTGGCTGTGATAGCATGTGCCTGTAGACCCAGCTACTGTGAGGCTGAGGTGGGAAGATCGCTTGGCCCAGGAGTTGGAGACAGTAGTGCATGTGATTGTGCCTGTGAATTGCCACCACACTCCAGCCTGGGAAACATAGTGAAGCCCCCATCTTTAAAAAATACGTAAAAAACTCCCTAATGGTCATGTTTGTTATTTGTCTCTCATGTGGAAAAAGAAAATATGTAGGAAAATGATTGGTGGCATTCTGGCAAATTCCATGGTTCTGACTCAAAGCGAAGCCTGTTAGTTTTTCAGGGGCCCTTTATGCTAAATCTTGCATTATCATTAACATTTATGTGTAGGAGTTATTTAATGGGTATAGAGTTTTAGTTTAGGCAGATGAAAAAGCTTTGTAAATACGTGATAGTGATGGTCCAACAATGTGAATGTACTTAATCCCACTCAACTATGCACTTAAAAATGGTTGGAACAATAAATTTTGTGTTATGTATGTTTTATCACAATAAAAAAGAAAAAAAATTAGAATGAAGGGAAAAAAGGCAAGTATTTCATCTAGACCTATGTATGTGAATGTCGTTGATATGTGTCGTTTGGGTTGGGGTTGAATGAGCGAGCTAACAAAGGACCTTCACACTGCAGTTTGTGAAGCCAACCGAGGGAGAAGCTTTTAGTGCAGCAGGTAAAAATGACTGACCTGGGGCCAGACTGCCTGGGTCATAGGGGAGCATATTCTGGCTCCATTGCTGTCCTGCTGTGTGACCATGTATACATTTTTTAATCTTTTTGGGCCTCAATTTCCCCATTGTGAAATAGGGTTAATAATAGTAGTTATTTCATTGAATTATGTGAGGAGGATTAAATGAGATGTTATGAAAATGCTTCAGACACTACCTGTCACATGGTAAGTGTTAAATGTATGGACCTGGGTTCTAAATGATGTTCCTGATATAAATATATTAATAAATATAAACAAATTCCATGGTTGTTTCTGATTTTTTTTTTTTTAAGGTAAAAGAAATAGGAGATTACTTTAAACAACACCTTTTACAGTCCAGGCACAGAGGAGCATTTGAACTGGCTTATACTGGTTTTGTGAAACTCACTGAAATACTAAACAGGTAAAACAAATATCCTTTTGTATATGTTTTAAAGACTAAATGGGCAAACCATGTGCTCGGAGTAGAAGTTAGTTGTGTCTTTCGATGTTTAAAGGGGTAAGACTTGGTTGACTATAAAAATCTTGGAAGAAATTGTTTCTTAGGTTTCGTTGTATGATTTACTGCAGCCAGATGATTGAGTAAAATGTCCAAACTGAGTTGCTCTCTTATTGAAAAGTGATTTGAAGCAAACGCAAAAAATTTTGCTAAAAATAACTTTGAAATTACTATTTCTTTTTATTGGACGAAGTACACATTTTGTCTGTTTGAAAATTACTTGCCATTTAGAATAAAATAAGCCCTGCAATTTTTTATTTCATTTGTATGTATTACAGAGAAACACTTAAGGATTTTCTTTTTCTTCATAATTTTATCTTATAGAGAAATTTAACAGAACTATTAGTAGATCAAGAAGTATGAGCTTTTTTCCCCCCTCTTCTTGGGAAAATACTTAGATTTCATATATTTCATCAAACATTTATTTTTGACATTATAGTTACTGATATTTTCATTCATATAATAGATTTCTGTCAAAGAGCTTGTGAGGAAACCTTAAATTACTTAATGACTAAGTGTTCATGGCAAGTGTTCTCTAAATAAAAGGTAGTATTTTCCAGGAAAACATTTCCATTGCCTGGAAACTTTTTGAAATGAAGCAGAATTCTGCCAGCCTTGTAGACTCAGCAAACATTTTATTTTGAGCTTTCAAGACATCTCCTTGAATATTTTTGAAACTTTTTTTTCACACTCCTGGTAAAAACACTTATAAAACATTTTGACAGTTATGGGCTGCACAAAATGTCTTTAAATGATACTTTTAAAGAAAGTTCCTGACATTAAACTGCTGATCTTAAAAATACTTTATCTTTTCAACTCTTTGTTTCTAGAGTAGGCATGACTTGTAAATATCTTTTTCTCACAAAATAGCACATAATCATTTTCTTCATATTAGTTAACAGATATATATTGAATATTAGATGTGGACTTAGTTCTTTGCTTGCTTTGGAAGAAATAAACCTTTTTTATTTATAAGACAAGGTTCCTGTTATTAAAGAGCTTTGTTTTATTTTGGGAAATAAGCAGAGATGAAATTCAAAATAATTAACAAAAGGTATGTCATGAACACTGACTAGCTAAAATAGACACTGTCTGTAAGCACTCAGCATCACTGTATGTTTGGATGTGTGTTGACTGAATGCCGCCCTGGAAGGTAAGACCAATGCACTGGAGCAAGATAAAACTGTCAAAATAATGGAGATTTTACCTCTTACGTGTTTACATGGTTGGATCTGGAACATATTCTTCTTAGCAAAGTATCTCAAGAATAGAAGAAAGGGGCGGTGCCTGTGGCTCAAAGGAGTAGGGCACCAGCCCCACATGCCAGAGGTTGCGGGTTCAAATCCAGCCCCAGCCGAAAACTGCAAAAAAAAAAAAAAAAGAATGGAAGAAAAAGTATCCATTGTACTCAGTCTTACTATGAAAGCTATAACCCAATTATAGCTTAAGAAGGGGAAGGGGAGCATGGATGGAGGGAGAGTAATTGGAGGGACCACACCTACAGTGCATCTTACAAGGGTACATATGAAATTTACTAGGTGTAGAATATAAATGTCTTAACACAATAACAAAATGCCGTGAAGGCTATGTTAACCAGTTTGATGAAAACATTTCAAATTGTATATAAAACCAGCACATTGTACCTCATGATTGCATTAATGTATACCACTATGATTTAATTAAAAAAAAAAACTGTCAAAATAGTAGGTGAAATTTACAAATCTTATAGGAACAACAGAGAGTGAAAACAAAAAGGAGCAATGGTAGGGATGCACGGAGGGGATGGAATTTGTGCTAATTGACAAACAAGGTTTAAGTAGGTAAATGTTCGGAGCTCAAATCAGCATGGCTGCTTGTTAGGTGAAGAAATAAACCAGCTTTCCTATAGTGGTGTTGGTGCTGGTGATTGGGTTAGTAGGAAATACCAGATGATTGGATAGATGGAGGCCAAATTATTGAGTCCCTTGAAGATAGATTTGCTGTATTCAGGATGGAGAGAGACAGCGATTGTTTTTGATTGGAACAGATCATAGGATGCATCATAGAATAGAGGAATAGCAGTAATCTATGACACAAGCTCTTAATTCTGTGTGTATCTATCCTTCCCATCTATTCACAGTAAGATTGTGCCAAAATTAACCTCTTAGCCTTTGATTTCTTCACCTCTAGAACGATAATAGGAATATTTGCTGTATTGACTCAAAAGTAAGATCTCTTGCTTTTGTTGTATGGGTCAAATAAAAGATATTTATGAAAACGCTTTTACAGTTATACATTTAAAAACATGATGAGATTGATGTTGGTTTGGGGGATGGTGGGATAAAAGTTTTGGTTAGAAGTTTTAGGTTAGATAGATTGTAATGAAAGATTATAGTGATGACAGCCTGCAGTCAGTCATAACAGGCTAGCTATGAGATGATGAAGACTATCTCTTTGATGATGGCTCTGGGAATGAAGACAAAGATGTGTTTCAGTTAACATTTGGCCCCATGTACTAACAGCTTCATGCATGACATATTGAATGCCTAGAAGGAAAGCTGTAAACATACTTAATTACATTTCATGATTTTGTGTGTTAAGAATTAGGGCAGGGCTCAGCTGGTTGATTCTTCTCCTCAGGGTATTTATTGAGTTTGATTGGTGACCTTCAACTGGCAGATGAACTGGTCACAAGGCATCTAGGACAGCTTTGCTCCCATTTATGGCACCCTAGTGGGGATAGCTAGAAGACTAGGCCTCCTTGGGACTACGTGTGGCCTCTCACTTAGTCCAACTGTCTTGAGGTAGTTGAAATTCTTATGTGGCAGGTGGCTTCCAAGAGAGGGAGTATTCCAAGAGAACCAGTCTGTATGGTATTTTCTAACCTAGTCTTTGAAATTTCATGGGATTGCTTCAGTCATGTTCCTTTGGTTGTAAGTGAGTCTTTAGCCTGGATTCAATCCACCTTTTGAGGGCAAAGTGGCAAGATCATATTGTACTTCTGTTTGTGGTTGGGAGATAATGTGGTGGTCACCGTTGAAGCATGCAATCTGCCTCAGGAACCAACTAAATGTGAATGTTAGAGGTTACCAGGGAGTTCATGGTTGCTCCTATAGTTTTAAGTCCTGGTCACCAGAAAAATGGGCTTGATGTTAACAAAGCCAAGGAAACTGAAAGAGGGAGTTGGTTTGATAAAGATAAGTTTGTTTTATATTTGTTGAGTATGAGATAATGATGGCATATCCTGGTGGAAATATTTAAGTCAGTTGTTGGAGATAGGGAATTAGTTTGGGTGATATAACAGAAACAAAGATGTAGACTTGTGAGTTGTCTCCACAAACATCATGGTTAGTAGCACTGTAATCTTTAGTGGGGCAACTAAAAGGACAAAAGAACAGAGGACAAAGACTGAGAATTTGAATAGTTGGTTGAATAGTATTCCAAGTAAATGGAATGGGGAAGCTGGGGAAGGCCCAGCACCTGGCATCTTAGCCACTTCTAGTCTACTCTAGAAATTTCCTCATGGTTGTCACTAGCTGGCTTTTTACCTAACCTATTATGTGTTCTCAACAGTTGCTTCCAAACCAAGTAGTTCTTGATTCCTTGGAGACATTTCAAATCTGCTGAACAGAATGTTTTGCAGAGAACATCTTTACAATGTGTGTGGCTTTCTTTTGTTTGGTTTTTATTTTTAAAAGAAAATTTGTTTCTTTTGGACTGCTTTTGAAAGCTTTTTATAAGCTCTTAAATTATAAAAAAGTTGTTTAGTCATACAACATTTGAAAAGTTTGCAAAAAGAAATCTGGGCGTTCATGAAAATCCACAGAAATGGAGGCCAACTGCTGGCCACCTCCTGAACTACAGCTGTGTTAAGGAAGGAAGCACTTAAAGAGATTAATGGATAAATAACTGAAGAGTTAAACATGAACCATATTGTTTGAATTGGTTTTTAATAGGATTATTCAAAATGTCTTCAAATATAAACTGACTTCACTATTAAACAATCATCTAAGAATAAATAGGGATGAGAGACATTATTTTTTCTGGGAATCTTTTGAAAGCAACATTTGCAACATAACACATGCACAAACAGTATGTTGAATTAATTTTCTGCAATCTGATTTTCTTATATAGTGCTTTCTATTTAGAATTTGAAGAAATAGTCATACTCTGTTTAAAAAACAAAATTACCTGCCTAACCTATTGATTGGAGTAAAGTGCATTAACGTTATAGCTCTAAATTCAAGTTTCTAGTGAAGTTCATCTTTGTTTACTTAATCTGTCTGACTTTGGTATTTGAGGTCATTCTTTGAAAGATAATTAACAGAATCCTAAACTAAGGTGTTAACTTGGGGAATCTAACTTTGATTTGTCCAACCATAAATTATGAGTTTAACTCTAAGGGGATGAAATTATTGATTCTAATTCTAAATTGAGAAGGAAGATTTATGAGTATTTAATGTTGTCTTTTCATATGATTGAATTGTTCTGCTTATTGTATGCTTGAAACATAACAATCTATAAATATTTATTGCAGTATTTACAATTATTTTCACATCATTGGCCTGAAAAAGTGAACTGGTGACATTTAGTAGTCTTTGTCATACATAAAATACTAGTGCTAACTAATGGATGTCAACAATTATGGTATACTGAAGTAATTTAAATATGAATATGTTTTTTAACTTTCATCAGTTAATTATAGCTACTACAATTCAAATGCAACAGAAAAGTTTTTGTGAACAGTTGGAGTGATTCAGTTGTCTCATAAAACAATTTCAGTAAATAGTGAAAAGATAATTTTCTCTATCATTGTGGAGAATGAAAGACCAAGTCTTTAAAGAATATGTAGTAGTGCAAAAATATTTTCTCCAAATGTAGAATTTGGAGAAAAGTCATTGAATTGTGAATGAAAGAACATATGGTCTTGTTTTAACTTTATTCACGTTTCATTTGCAATGTATCTAATTAAGACACTTTTCACTCACTGAGTGTTTTGTGAATTATTAAATAAAGAACACCTAAGTGAAGAGCCATCCTGGGGAGCCATATTAATGCTTTATAGAGAGAAAAATCATTTTTTTTTTTTTTGGTAGAGACAGGGTCTCACTCTGTCGCCCTCTGTAGAGTGCTGTGGTGTCACACAGCTCACAGCAACCTCCAACTCCTGGGCATAAGAGATTATCTTGCCTCAGCCTCCTGAGTAGCCGGGACTACAGACGCCCGCCGCAACGCCTGGCTATTTTTTAAAGCAGTTTGGCTGGGGCTGGGTTTGAACCTGCCACCCTTGGTATATGAGGCTGGCGCCCTAGTCGCTGAGCCACAGGCGCTGCCCGAGAAAAATCATTTTAATTTCCCATTCCTATAGTAGATGAAAAGAATTTGGGAAAACTAGAATGTCTTGATGTTTAAATTCTAAGTCTTTGTGACTTGTTACTGACCTGAGTTTTTATTTTTATTTTTAAGCCTACTCCTATTATAAGTCAGATATTATCTTCTTTCTGGAAATTTCAATACTCCTTTTCCAAGTCCTCACAATACTTTATCATTTAGATGCCGGGCACTTGTTCCTTAGTGAGTGACCTCTGTCCTAGACTTTTAAGTAAAATTTTAGAGTTTTTTGAAATTAATTTTTCTCCTTGATCTTAAGAGAATGGTTGTATTAAATATTAAGAGAACCAATTATCTGTTACATCCTTTCCAACCTCTTTTTTTAATCTACCCATCTTGCCCCATGGCCCTCTGATTGGTAATTCAATTTAGATTTGGTCATTGTTATTATTGTCTGTGTCTGCAGCGGAGGCTTCAAAATCGCCGCCTGATGTTTTAGCCTGCTGTAAGCCTCCAGAGTATTTGATGGTGGAGAAAGAGGTTAAGATGGCTTCTGTTGATTTGTAGCTTTCTCACTGGATCTCATTGGGGCAAGTCATTTTTTAGGCTTAAAGTTTCTCCATGCTTCAGGGTTATGTTCCCTTTTTAAAATGTGCACGCACAGGCACACAACCTTCCTGCCCACATCTGTTAGTGTTTAGTTTAATTGAAATAATAAACATGAACCTTGAAATAATAAACATAATACTTGACCAAAGAATGAATGGAGTGGAGAATTTAGCTTATGAAATAATTGGAGATTGGAAAAATCTCTAAGTTAGGAAAAATAACCATATTGAAAGACTTTGAGGAAATGAAGGTAACATTTCTCAATTAACAATAGTAGTATAACTGTACTAATTGGAACTCAACAAAAAAAATAGCTCTGTTTCTGTACATAGGTGGATGAAGCCATTGGAAAGCTACTTTGTAGACTGGGAATTTGATATATTGGTACAAAATAGTCTAATGACCAATTAGTTGGGTATACAGCATGTGTAATTTGATTTTAGTCTGTGGGTTTTATGCTTATCTTAGAATACTTATCCACTATGAGTGAGATAGCTCTGTGGATAGAAGTTGGACTAATCTGTTTATGGAACAATAATTTGCTTGAGTGATCTGTTTAAGACAATGCAAAGGTCTGAACGCCAGCTATTGCCTGGCCTGTTCATTTCTGTTACTTTGTGTAGGGGCTCAGGCCATAGCTCTTAGCCTATGGAAACAATAGAACTCCCTAACTCTTTCCTGTCAGCTATGATTTATTTGTAATTAAAAATTTTGTTTTTAATTTTAAAAATTTCTGGCTCGGCGCCTGTGGCTCAACGGCTAAGGCGCCAGACACGTACACCTGAGCTGGCAGTTTCGAATCCAGCCCTGCCCGCCAAACAACAATGATGGCCAGGCGTTGTGGCGGGCGCCTGTAGTCCCAGCTACTTGGCAGATGGAGGTGGGAGACTCGTTTGAGCCCAGGAATTGGAGGTTGCTGTGAGCTGTGATGCCACAGCACTCTATCCAGGGTGACAGCTTGAGGCTCTGTCTCAAAATAAATAAATAAATAAATAAATAAATAAATAAATAAATAAATAAATAAAAATAAATAAAAAATTTTAAAAAAATTTAAAAATTTCTGCTCACTATAACAGTACTATTTTCTAGTTTCTAACTGAGAAAATCTGGGGATTTCTGTTATGAAATATTGAGTGAAGTTGTATACATTTTTAGTGAGCTTCCTTTAGAACTGGTGAATTTATAGGAGTATTGTGTAGATTAATAACATTTAGTGTTAGTGAGTTGTTTATGAACTTTGAATCCCTTACAAGAAATTTGCATTTTTATGATATACTCAGAGGCTAAAGACACTCTATTTTGTATTGATTTGACATGATAGTCAAATAAAACAAGAGCCTTTAAACAAACAGGCTGTCTTCTCTTTTAGTGGAGAAACATTCACTAACAAAAGCAGGATTTTGGAATTCCCCGTGGCTGCTGTTGGTGATTTCATGGAGCTGGCACAAAGACCAAGGACTGCTTCACATAGGAACCTTTCCCTTTTCCTCACTGACCCCTAGATTGAGTGATGAGAAACCAAAATAAACAACTAAGGTTTGGTGTATTGTTCTTGGGAGCCTTGCATGGTTCCGTTTTCACCTCTCAGTTCCTTCATTATCACAAACACCTAGTACTTTGGAGTTTTCAAATCACTTCCTTATAAAGTATTCTTTCCTTGCTGAGGAGTAGTCAGAAGGTTCATTGAAGAGTCAGAATTGTAGATTGGGGTATTGTGCTTTTTATAGGCACAGCAACCTCACCATTGAGAAGCTTTGGGGTTCTAGCCCTTCTTTTCTACGCTGGTTTTTAAATTTTGTGCTTACCTAAAAGCACAGGTAATGTGCAGTAGCTGGCAACAGCATTAGTTGGTTCTTATTTAGTCATTCAACACACGATTCCTTGAACATCTACTGTGTGCTAGGTGCTATGTTAGATGAGCTGTCTTTGACTCTTGAGGGTATGAGGTGGTAGGTCAAAGTACTGTGAACCTGAAGACAATTACTAGAGTCTAAATAGGACATACGTAACTCTGTGGAACTAAGTCAGGCATACAGAGACCTGAACAAGGGACTAAAGCATATGCAGGGCCATAATGAGCTGTTTTAGAGACATTCACTTCAGGAGTTTTGGGTGCTTATATATTTTAGGGTCATTGCCTTCTCTATTTGTAATGGTAACTCATTGAATTTTCAAAGCATTTTGTAACAATTTTATTCTTAAGCACCTAGAAATAAGTGATTTGTCCATGGCAACACAACAAGTTGGTGATAGAGTCAGCTCTGGAATCCACACCTTTTTGTGGAATTTCATAGTGTTTCAGAAATTAGTGGTTCAACAAAAATTTATTTATTACTGCTATATAAAAAGGAATTGTGATAGGTAGGCGCCATAGAGCATAAAAATACTGGTAAAACATACACCTTGTTCTTAGAGGACTTTCTAGCCTAATGTTTTAATTTTGGGGATTAGTTAAGAAAATTAGATGATTTATAAGGCAAAATTAAAGATTAAGACAAGGTCTATTTATCCAGCTGTCTATCCTGTGGAAAAATAATAAATGCCAGTAGCCACAAAAGCCAAGTAAGAAGAAGGGCCTGATGGGAGGGAGGATAATGCTTTAGACATGTTGAGTTTAAGGTGGTGATGAGAGGCTACGTAGTAGGATAGCAGATAGTTGGAAATACAGTTCAGGAGATAGAGAGGGTTCAGTGTTGCAAATGGCGTGACCTGGGACTCCTATCAGTTTTTGGCAGTGAAGTGCATCATTCTGGGAAACTCCTCAGTCCCAGGCAAATAGGAACAGTTGGTCACTGACTGAAAGTCAGCCATACAGGAAATAATTAAAGCCACAGGCCTGAAAGAGGCCTCCTGATGAGCCTTAAGGGGCAAGAGAAAGGTCATAACTTTGGATTAAATGTATATCTATTGTCAAAAGTCACTTAGCTGGTTGTGGTGACATGCAACTGTAGTCTCATCTTCTCAGGAGGCTAAGGCAGGAGAATCCTGTTACCCCAGGAGTTTGAATTTGTAGGGTGGTATGATTAGGCCACTGCAGTCTAGTAGCCTGGGCAACAGAATGAGACCCTATTTCAGAAAAAAAGAAAGAAAAAGAATAAATAAGGTGGAGCACAGTGGTTTACACCTGTAATCCTAGCACTTTGGGAGGCCAAAGCAGGAGCATTGCTTGAGGTCAGGAGTTTGAGACCAACCTAAACAACACAATGAAATGAGACCCTGTCCTTGTACACACATGCATGTGCACACACTTACCATCCACACACACACAGTAGAAAGAAATAGCTACTCAAGAAGCTGAGGCAGGAGGAGCTCTTGAGCACAGGAGTTTAAGGCTACAGTGAACTATAATGACAACACTGCACTCTTGTGCAGGTAACAGAGTGAGACCCTGTCTCAAACAACCAACCCCCTCACAAAACCCTTAGGAACATAGTTTCTGCCCCCTGTTCACAAGTATAAAAATCTTAGTTAAATAACATGTTACATGATCCTGAACTATTTTTGGTTTTGAACCCTATACTTGGTTTTGTTTTTGAATCTTAGGAAAAAATTGTCTCTTGGGCAGCATTTAAGTTAATGCAGTGTGCTTTGATAAGCTGCTTGAGGATTTTAGTAGAAAGTATCTTTGAATGCTGTGACCTTAGAAATGTACTAAATCTGTTTATGCCTGTTTCAGGAAGTCAAAGAGGTGTATCTCCTGCAAACTATAAAGGTGGCACCTCTTGTCATCAGAAAACACTTTTGTTTATACTTTCTTTTCTAGTTACTGTACCCTTTTTCTTTGTCAACCTGGCTTATTAGAATGGCACGTTCAATGGAGTTGATAAATTATATGTCATTCGTTTATTCAACATATATTTATTGAGGTGCCAGGCCCTGTTCTAGGTGCTTGGAATAGAGAAGTGGACAGGAGACAGTACATCCTTGATACATGGAGATTTATTTCATTTCATTTCTTATTTCATTTTAATTCTTTTATTCTTTAGGGACAGTTGTACTCTGTTACTCAGGCTGATGTGGTGTGGATGATCATAGCTCACTGTAACCTCAAATTCCTTGGGTGAAGCAATCCTCCTGCCTCTGCCTCCCAGGTAGCTGGAACTACAGATACACGCCACACGCCTCTATGCTTGGATAATTTTTTTAGCATATTTTTTTAAAGATGGGGTCTTACTATGTTGCCCAGGCTAGATTCAAATTCCTAGCCTTATGTGATCCTCCCTCCTTGGCCTCCCAGAGTGCTGGGCTGGGATTACAGGAGTGTACCACCACTGGAGTTTTAGTTTAAAGTAAACAGAAAATAATAAGAAACTGGCTCAGTTCCCATAGCATGGTGGTTACTGTGCCAGCCACATACACTGAGGCTGGCGGGTTTGAACCTGGCCCTGGCCAGCTAAACAACAATGACAACTGCAACAAAAAATAGCTGGGCATGGTGGCGGGTGCCGGTAGTACCAGCTACTTGGGAGGCTGAGGCAAGAGAATTGCTTAAGCCCAAGAGTTGGAGGTTGCTGTGAGCTGTAACTCCACGGCAGTCTACTGAGGGCGACATAGTGAGACTCTGTCTCAAAAAAAAAAAGAGAGAAAATAATAAGAAGCTATCTGATAGCAAAATATGCTTTGATGGGATAAAGTGTGGGGGTAAGGAAAAATCTCTCTTTCCTCCTAGACTAAAGTAGTATTTCAGCTAAGGCTTGAATGACAAGAAGCAGCAGCTTTCAGGAAGAGAGCTTTTCAATGAGGACAACTAGTGCAAAACTCCTTCGCATATTAAAGAACAGAATGATATAAGGTGAAGTTGAATGAGGTTGTCCTAATATGTAGGGCTTTGTAAGCCAGGTTAAGGAGTTTGAATTTTGTGCTCTCTGGAAATTTTTTTGTTTTCCCAGAGTCTCCAACCACATGGATATAAAAATAAAATATATCTTGGTAATTGTACAAATATTAATATGTGTGGACCTTAGTATGCAGCCTTAAGTTTATGAACAAATAAAGTATGTGTGTGGATGATAAGAGCGGCATGCAAGTGGGGTGGGGATTGGGTGAGAAAATGAGAAACTTCATGAATATATAAAATAAATGAAGGTAAAGTTTCTGTTTCCAGAAAGTATGCTGTTCCCTCTCTAAGCTAACTTTATTCTCCTGACACTTTTCTTACGTATACTTAGAACCTTAGATCAGTTTGATCAATGCCATTAGTAGATGATTTTACATTACTTCATGGAATATTTAAAGCACATAGCTTTTGAAAGCAAATATCTCTTTTTGTGTTGTAGATAATGTTCATCTTCTAAATCTAAAGGGTATGGTGCTCCAAGCACAGGGGTGTCCCCCCAACCATCACCCCTGCCTAGTTTTTTAACATCGGGAGTCTTTATTGCTTTTTAATGTAATAGCTGAAAGCTTTTCTTTGCAAATCTTCAGACTTTGGCAAGTGTTTGTGAAAAATGGAATTTCTCATAACAACATTAATATGGTAGAATTTTAGAGGTTGTTTTAATATCATCAGATTATTTTATCATCTACTTTTATGAAAAGCTTCCTCACTTTTAAAAATATGTACATAGCAAGATTTGAAACGTGGAGGACGACGTGGACCAACAACAAACTACCCACACTGTAGAGGAGCTCCTGGATCTTTGATTACATGCATATGATCAGCATTTAAATATGATATTGGGAGATGGGGAAGAAACTGTGACTACTATAGAAGTAGATGAAGAAACGTATGAAGAGATACATAAATCAACAAAATAGAATATTCCAGTGCTTTTTGTCCAAGGAGATGGTGTTGTTCTGGTTGCTCCTCCATTGAGAGTTGTCTTATACAAAGAATTTATCATGAAGGAGACTTTGTCCAATTGCTGCTTTAAATGTGCAAGACATTCAAAAGAGAAACCTGCGCACATTTCTAAATTAAAAAAATTTTTTTTTTTTTGAGACAGAGCCTCAAGCTGTCACCCTGGATAGAGTGCAATGGCATCACAGCTCACAGCAACCTCCAATTCCTGGGCTCAAGCGAGTCTCTTGCCTTGGCCTCCCAAGTAGCTGGGACTACAGGCACCC